>JAVBJF010000566.1:0-178974 GCA_033439095.1 Pseudococcus viburni | reverse complement strand
CCTACTATGGAGGGAACCACTCGAAATTTGCGCCTTCAATTTGAACAAAAGGAAATTTTTCAATTTTTTTTTGAAAATAGTATTTTTTAAACGAAAATTGGAAATTTTTGTTGAACAAATTAAGTCCATGGTACTTTCACATGATAGCAATACTTCGAAACGAAATGCTTTAAAAAAAAACATTTGGAAACGTGAAAATCAGAGGAATGGGAACACGATTATGTAAGAGGAATCAAAACGAAGATGAAAGGAAAAGTACTCGTAATTTTTCAAAAATTTGAAAGAATAATCAAGTGGCTAGTTTTAAGCACAAGTCCCTCAGTAAGAATTAAAAAAAAATTCAATTCGTAAAATTTTTTCAACGAGATAATCTATTGTAAAGGTTTCTTTGAGTGGAAACAAAAAAATTTTAATGCACTTTTGGCCATCAGTTCTATCATTTACATCTGAAAAAATGTACCTAATCCTCAAAATTTTTGCCCAACGCCCTTTAAAAGTCTACCGAAATCCTGGTAAGAAGTGTCAGTATTTTTTTTTATTCATAAAAGGCAAAAAAAATCGATAAAAATACAATATTATTGATATTATAAAAAATTGGATCTCTCAAAGCTGATCAAAATTCAGACAAAAAATACCAGAACATAGCCAGCATTCTATTCGTCTTGTAAAAGATAAAAAAAAAATAAAGAGGAATGTTTTTTTTTGAAAATCTGAAAAAATGATGGGTATCTAATCTTTACTCACATCAATAATTAAACTTTTGTATTGAAAGAATGTTTAAGATATTATCACTTTTGAACTCATGAGTCAAGAAAGCCATGAATAATAAAATATATTTCTGGTCAAAAAATTTTGAATTGGAAATTGCACAAATATTGACATTTTCAAATTTGAAATTTCACCAAGAGACGTAGGTTAACTCAAAACTGCAGGTAGAACTTCGGGATATAGTATTTTGACTGAAAGCTACAACTAGATACCTATAGTTACTTTTTTTTTTAACCAACAGCTAGGAACCAACTTCTATTTGTATCGTATAGGTAGGTCTATTTGTACATAAGTTAAGGTGGAGTGAAAAAAAAACATATCCTGTATTTTGATGATAATTGAAAAGGTAGTATGTACTTGTAGTGGGAGACATTCAAAAAAATTTCAGCCTTCCAGCACAAAAAGAGGATGGATCAAAAAACCCTAAAAGCAGGATAATTTTCTGGGAAAATGTGTTTTTCCTATTTTTGAATAGGTAGTGTTGCCTGCGGAGAAATGAGAACCTCGATCATCCTTAAAGAGATACGATCTGAATTTCTTCACCATCTTGAACCACTAGCCTTGAAACTGATACAATTTTTTTCTCTGTACAGGGAATCGTTTTTTAATGAAGTTTTTCCAAATATTTCATGTCAAATGCATTTCGATTTACGAAATCTTTTATAAAAAGTATCGCTGGATCAAAGGTGAATTTGTCATTCGCTCCAATTTTCGATCCGCTCTCCTCCAAGTGTACTGAAAAAATCCAGAAAATTTTTTGACTTCCCGCCTCATCCAATCAGAATTAAGGCCATTTTATTGCATTATTCCCAAAAATTTCAATTTTAACGGAAGAAAACGAATTTTTTTGTCATTTGGCACAATGTTACATCTCGTAGACGTGTATTCACGCAGGCATAATAGCGAAATTTTTGAACCAAAAAGTGACCAAAAAATGAACAAAAAGTAACCAAAAGCAACCAAACGTAACCAAAAATTCAATGTTTTCGAGAGTCAATTTTTTTTACAGTTTTCTGGAGAGGGGCAATTTTTTGAAGTTTTCTGTAAACATTTCAAAGATAAATCAACAGAAAAGACGAATAATTTCATTTATTAAATTCCTTCTTCAAAACAATAAACAAACTAGCAAAACAGAATTTTAAAAAATAGCAATGTCCACGTGAAAATTTGAATTTTTGCCTGGAAGTGCGAAGACAAAGTGACTTTTGAGGGGGAAAAAGTAACCAAAGTGACAGAAGTCGAAAAAAGTGACAAACACCCTAAAAAAGTGACAAACGCCATAAAAAAAGTGACGCGCTATGATGCCTGTTCACGATAATTTTTTCTTTTTTCAAGTAGACTTTCACATTTTTTTCGGCTATTTTAAGTTTTTAAACGTGAAAAACGCCACGTAGGAAAAATTACTGAAAAAATAGTTTTTTTTTATCTAGAATTTTTTCGTGTACTTGGTTTTGGCGGTTTTTTTGAACTGAGGGTCGGAAATTGAGAAAATTCGTACATAAATAGATTTTTCAAATTTCAGACATACCACAGTCAAAATTTGAAAAAAAAAAAAAGGAACTTTAGGAACCTCTGACAGTCGGAAAAGTAACCAAAAAAGTCCAAAAAAGTAACCTTTTTTAAAATTTTAATTCATGATTTCACCTAAAAAACGTAAAAGTCATTCGAATTTTTACTTGTATTTCAAGAAAATCACAAACTATATAGGTAGTTAAGTATCAAGTAATGCCATGGTATACTTTTTTCAATTCATTTTCAAAGTAATTTTTGATTTTTTTTTTTCAAAGCAAAATTTCTTTCAAAACAATTTAAAGCAAAACCCCAAAAAATATATTTTTTGCTCAAACTTTTGAAAAAAGTAACTTTTTTGAATGATAAGTAACCAATAGTAACTTTAAAGTACAAAAAGTAACTAATAGTGACTTTCATTGAAAAAAGTAACAAAGTTACTTTAAAAGTAACCTACTGGGATGCTTGAAATTTTGAGCGTTTTACGTGGAAGAAAATGACCAAATGAAGAAATTAATATCGGATTCGTGTTTAGCGGGTTAAAATATCCAGAATAACATTTTCGCAATCGTTTTACTTGAAGTATTAAAATTTACCCCTGTTTTGTCATGAAAAATCGGTAAAAAAAATGAATTTTGAGATTTTCCTTCATTTGGTTGTTTTTTTCCTTATAAAACGCTTAAAAGTCGAAAAATTTGTTAAAAATACATTCCCGCACGATTTTTTGCAATTTTCAGTTCCTCGTTCAAAGAAACGAACAAAACCAAATACAAAGGAATGTACTACAAAAAAAACTAGTATTGTTAGTAAATTTTCCACAATGGTCGCTTTTACATTTGAAAACTCCGATTGACCAAAAAAATGCGAAGGATGCAACTAGATTGATGAAAAAAGTAGCTCAAATGGACCTCTATGAGATATAACTTTGAACCAAAGAACAAGAATTTTCCGTCATTTCGGTTGAAATTAAAAATTCTTGAAGATAATGCAATAAAATAGCAATAATTTCGAAGGGGAGAAGTGTGGACGAAGAAAATTTTTCCAGAATTTTTTTTCATCAAGAGACATCATCTGAAGGTGGGTTAGAAAGAAAATCGGAGCAGGGAGCAAATTCGCCTCTTACCTGGCCATTATACTTACCCTTTCAGTTTTTTATTAAGTGATTTTAAAAGCGAGAAATAAATGTTTTTGGTTGTGAAATTTCATTCAATTTTTTTTCGAAATTTTTGGTAGCAATTCTGACAAATGAAATCTGAACGATCAACTATTTTTTTCGGAGGTCCCCCATTCTAAGTAAATAGGCTAATGTTTGTAAAAATACAAGATAGTTATTTTTTTCCACTCCATTCATCGCTAGGTGTAGATATAACAACATCAAGTTAAATGTACTCACCATCAGGATTAATATCTCCATGGTAGCCCAACAGTTTCTGAAAACATTTCTCAATTCGCTCTTGACTGGTATCTTTTTTGATTTCATCGAGCAACGGTTCCACTTTTTCATCGGATATTACAAAGCATTTCGAATAAAATCCATAATTCGCAGCATTTACGATCGCAGTGAAATGCTGTATCCGATTTTCAATATCGTGGAAAATCCATTTCGAACAAATTTGACTCAACGTTTGTCTTGCATGGACGGTCGGCTTGCCGAAGAACTCATACCACATAACGCCTCCATCCCGAATTATTCTGAAGAATTGCACAAATGGTAAAGAGAGAATAAATGTTTCGTCATGCTTGATGATCTCAATCAAGTGAGTGGATATATATTTCAATACTTTTTTTTCTAAATATCGATAATTTGCGTTTACTGACAACAAATTACATAATTCGATCACTTTTACAACAGAAGTTTTATCAATGAAACTTTTGAAGGGCTTCAGATCGATTTCCATTTGCAAGTAATCCAGGCCCATTAACAATGCCGAATAATTATCCGCGTTCACGGCTGATTTTAAATCCTTTCCATTCATCAAGTCGATTATTGTTGAAAACGTATCACTGTTTAATCCTCGAATTTCAACCACGTCACTATTTTTTTCAGCGAAATCCTCGATGAATAATTTTTCAAAGTAATTTGATTTCAATGCCAATTGAACGCGATTCAGGTGATAAATTTTTCCATCAACTTTGACCGCCACATTTTCGTGCAACATGTTCGGCTTAAATTTCTTCTTGGGAGGACTGGAACTGGGGTCATTAGAGTCTTCTTGACCGCTCGATTCTAATTCACTGTCGCTCATAATGTCGTTTGACCTTTAAACACACAAATATGTTCAATTTATTTTTAACTCACTAAATGAATAATAAATCAGGAGTGCAATTGGGTTATTAAAATGACTGCTTACAATTACAATACAACCAGTCGATTTTTAATTTCTTTTGTTTCTTCATGCATTTTTCTTCGTATTTCAAACTTTGGGTAATTGATTTTGTTCATAAATTAAGATAAAAGCATGCACAACTTGTCCAGTTTTTCAGTTGGTTTTTATCAAATTAACTAGAACGCACGGTATAGTAATCATGACAATCTCCCAAAAAAATTGGATATGATGGGGTTTGATTTGATAGAACTCAAAATTTCAATTCAATGACTCCGAAAATATTTTTAAAAATGTTCCTCAGCCCTTCTTCTTATCAAAAAATCGACCAAAAATTGAGTTTCCAGAAGATGGCGAAACTTTATGAAAAATTATATCTTACAAAGTACCTATTTAAAGACAATCCATCGTTAATTGGAAATTCTTACGTTCCATATTAAAATAATTAGAAATTTTGCTACTTTTTCTATTTTTTCTCGTTTTCTTGCCAGTAAGCTCCTTGAAAATATAGTCAGGTCTCAATCGTACAAAAAGGATTCCGCTCGATATTCCCGTTAAAATTGATTTTATAATTGATTCTTGTTCTGGACACTTAAAACAAAGAAATCAACCTCGTATGCCCATCTTTCTTCTACCCCCCCCCCCCTCGGTGCACCCACAACATTTTAAATGCATGTGCCGCCTCATCTATGGATCGAAATGAAAAAATTTTCAAACAAAAGTTGTTCCTCAGCACGTAATGTACATTTTCATTCTTCATAAAATTTCATATTGGAGCAACTCTAGACCTCCAAATTGGAAATCAAACATGTCTTGAAAATACTTCAAAATCACATTTTCTTCATTTTCAACGAAAAGTTTCGGAGAAACGTCAAAATTCGTAGCCACCAAAAGTACCCAGAATTGAATTTAATTTCCAATAAGCTTTGTCACGATCATTTTCACCAACTTTTCTCGACATAGTGGACCTCTCCCCTTCCCCTTATCTCAAAAGTTGGACCCACGAAAAAAAATTGAACGATTTTTGTTTTTCGATACCTAATGCATAATTTCAGTGGTTATCGGATTTCATTTTGGAGCAAGTATTGTTTATGGGTCCAACTTTTGGGACACCAGGGAAAGGATCTGAGGCTCATTCCATGTCAACTCGACCAGGTTTTGACCTTGGGTCTTCCGATTTCGCTCAAAATTTTTTTACGAGTTCCCCTCGATGGTCTAATGAAGGAATTACCGTCATTTCGATCCCAATCCTTCAGGAGGACGGGGGTGGTCCTTGTAATTTTCGTATAATTGGGATTTTTGCGAAATGGCTCAACTTTGAAAGCGCATATCTCAAGATCGGTCAAGTCCAAGATGAATCAGTTCATACGATTTTGTAGAGAAATGAAAGCAGATTCAAAACTGATAATCATATTTTGAAAAGTCCAAAGTTGAACTTTTAAGATGAAATCTCAACTTTCATAAGTACAAAACATGAGGGCCCCATTTAAAAATCTGAAAAATTACTACGAAGAGAACTTTTTATGTATTTTCCAACTAATTACTTTTCAAGATGGGATCTCAATACCCCTGGGGGGCACAGGGGTCCTCAATTTTAGTCAAAATTCAAGAAAATTGTAAAACGTGAAGTAATATATCGATTTCTACTAATTCGAAGGCGCTAAGTTCGAATATGAGCTCAGTTTTTTCATCCGATCCCTCTGAACCCACCTAACAGCCCCCCTGATGGGGTTAAAATTCAAAAAAATGAAAAATAACGTGTGACGTGTCGTTTATCAAGTTTTTGAGGGCGCTGAGTTCAAATATTTGCTTATTTTCCGGATTCGACCCTTGGGTGCACCCCTAGCCTCCAATTTTGAGAAAACACATGTTAAAAAAAAGAAATATCATTTATGTTATATCGATTTCTACTAATTCGAGGGTGCTGAGCTTGATTATCAACTTACTTTATTGATTGGCCATTCCCATCCCCCCATTTTGACTCCCAAACTGCTGAAAAATTTAAAAAAAACGATGTTTTTTTCAAAAATGTTTACTCTCGACATTTTTCGATTTAGGCTGTTATTTCGGCGGAAAACGCGAAAAACTAGTTTTGAGGGTGGTTTTTATCCTCTTTCGGGAGTAGCCGGACACTTGAGGGGTGCAAGTATTAGTATGTTGTTTGGGAGGTCATTCTACAAAAATAATGTGAAATTCAGCGGCGCAAGAATTTTTTGGAGGTTCAAACCTAAAATGACTGAGCTATGATGAGTAGTATTTTCTCAAAACGATTCATCATTCGCAGTGAAATTCCATTCTTTGAACTTTTTATTCTAGGTAATGAAGGGACTCGGTAGTACGGTTTCGAGAACATTTTTTGTGCCATTTTGAAAAAATTGCATCAATACTACATTTTTCAATACTTTCCAAAACAACATCACGATACATATTCATTACCTATTCAAAGAAGTCATTTCAATCGTGAAAGGGTATTGCAGGATAAGTATGGTGTTTTCGCCCTGGAAAGGGATTTTGATGAAACCTACCCCAAAAGTTGAGTCATGATGAGAAAGAATTCTGAGAAAAATTTTGGACCCCCAGAGCAAGTATTTTCGGGAGGAGGGGCCAAAATGTGTTTTTTAAACTTCATTTTTTCGTTTTCCCCCAAATGTAAATAAAAATTTCGTATTTTATAAAATTGAATCTAAAGGGCGAAAGGAACCCTGAACTTTTTTTTTTCAAAATTTTTGACCCATTTTTCATCGAGTTATGAGATTTTAAAAACTTTGAGCGGCCATTTTGAAAAGAAGTTTCAGAGGTAAAGTCGCCATTTTTTTTTTTAGAAAATGTGTTATATAAAGTTGATCATACCACATAAGTTTCAATGAATTTGAGTTGGTGCAACACTGTCAAAAAAAATTAAAACTGACCACCGGTCATGCGAAGCCCGAACGTTCATGTCAATTTCCCACGGCGCTCTGGTGGAAAGTACAGTGCTCTCGCGCGCCATGTTTGACAAATGCCATTCTAATCCAGAGGCGGATTACATTTTTTCAAATATGAAAGCAAATAGTGATAGAAGTATAAAATTTAGCGTAGCGAAAAAGGACACCATAAAAATTTTTTTGAGCCTGGAGAGTCGTCGCCAAATCTCATTGGAGGGGGAGGGGGAAGATCCATAGGTGGTTCAGCCCTTTCATTTTTCAAAATTGAGTTGTAAACTTTTTTCGTGTCATTTTTATACGATGGAATTCTGCTGAGTTCAAAATTGATACTATTTTTGAAATTAGAGAGAGAGAAGTTCCTCATATTTCGGATTTTTCAACTCAAATACGTTCGGGCTCCGCATGACCGATGGTCAGTTTTAATTTTTTTTGACAATGTTGCACCAACTCAAACTCATTGAAACTTATGTGGTATAATCAACTTTAAATAACACATTTTCTAAAAAAAAAATGGCGACTGTATCTCTGAAACTTCTTTTCAAAATGGCCGCACAAATTTTTCAAAACACCATAACTCGATGAAAAATGGATCAAAAATTTTGAAAAAATTTGTTTAGGGTTCCTTTGGCTCTCTAGATTTTATTTAAACAACACAAAATTTCATCTACATTCGGCGAAAAACGAAAAAATAAAGTTTAAAAAACACATTTTGGCCCCTCCCCCCGGAAATACTTGCTCTGGGGTCTGAAATTTTTGTCGGCATTTTTTCTCATCATGACTCAATTTTGGGAGTAGGTTTCATCAAAATCTCTTTCCAGGGCCAAAACACCATACTTATCCTTCTACACCCTTTAAACCAGTAATCAACATTTCAGTAATGAACTTTATTTTAATGTTGATAAAGCAAATGACACAAGTTAAGTAAAACAAATACCGACGAAAAGGTACATATAAAAATCGGCTGTCCTACGAAAATCAACCTATATCAACTATGGAACGGTATCAAGCACTGTGAATAGCCACAATACCATCGAACTCGGAATTCGACGACGCCGGTTTCTTCAATCGCCACCATCCTGACGAAAAAGAAGCTCGTGCCAACTGCTGAATACCTTTTTTATGCACGTACAGCAAATCTTCTCCGTAGGGCACCAATTTTGCATTATATTCGGAATCAATTCTTTCAGGTGTAGTGATTTCATTCCACGATCGAGTATTTGAATCAAATAAAAGCATGGAATCGTAAAACATAGGCTGGTAACTTAACGCGAAGCCATTATGCAAGTTAGTTATGCGCATGGCAGGGAAATTTGATAACCGCGAGTATAATGGCAGATCGGCAAAATGAGTCCACGAAGATTGTTCGAAGTCAAAAGTTAGCACGGTACGTTTTTTATGCTTAAACAGCCTGTTTCCATCACTACCGTATGGCCCATGACCAGTAGCCAAGGAATGTCCATGATCACCATCTATCGGATCAGAATAAAGCTCCAGCCAACGATTCAATTCGACTGAATATTTCATTACACGCCCGTCAACGAAACACCAGAATAATTGATTGTTGCAACTCAACAAAGTATCCATTGGGTAGTACATCATTCTGAGAGGAGAACCCAAAACTTTCAACTTCTTCGATGAAAAATTATAAGCGTAGACTCCGAATTCATGACGAATTGCACATAGAACGAATAAAGTATCGCCGATCAATGTCGCCGACAATTTGGGATCCGTTATATTGTTCCACTTCAGAGGAACGTCGTAATGATTCAAGAGAAAATTCAAACAGACAATTTCGTTCAGTTCGCTGTCTACAACAGACACTTTTTTCGGTTTCTGGGTATCCTCGTCGACTTCTTTGGGTAGAATAAACATCGGCCTACTCTTAAAATCCCAAATTGTTTGATTCGAACCCAGTTCACGAGGAAGTAAACAATTCGAATTAAGTAATTTCCACAGCTCTTCATTTACAACCTGTTGCGAACAGTTGCTCAAATCTGCGGGAATATTTATTTCAAAATCGTTGAAATTCATCGAGTAGTTCTGATTTATTGCGAAAACGATTCGAGGTATGAGGCGATATCGATTTTTCACATCGTGGACGATCCATTTCGAACAAATATCGACGATTTTTTGCGGATCGCTGATGATAAAATATTCTGAAGCGAGCAAATTCTCCAAGACATCGCACGAAACCGACACGAAATGCGACTCCACTGCTAATTCGGATCTCGGTGCGACGATCAATTTGCAAAGATAGGCAATATATAAGTACGAGTATTTTCCAGCATCGTTTACTTCACAGATATAGCCGAATGTTTTCATCAAATCTTCGTATTTCATTTCGAGGATAACTGAAATCACACGTTTGCGAAAATGGGATGATGATTCTTTGAGTCCTGCAGCTTCACAAATTTGCCATATACGAAATACATCTTTACAAATTTCGCTCTCAGACAGACGAAAAATAAAACCCTTCAACACCTTGGTTACCCAGTTTTCAGACTGCCAGTTGTTATCAATAGTCAAGTTTAATAATTCGATAACATTTTCGGAGGTCAATTTCTCCTTAAATTTTTCCATCCAAGGAACGCAACATTTTTCAATCACGAGTTTCGATTTCAAGATGGCTGCAGCTTTTAGTATTAGCAAGACATCCTTCTTCGAATTGGAATCGAAATCCGGAATTTTTTCAAAATAAATGAAATCCACTATCAAATCGAAAGTTTTTTCGTCGATGTCTACTACGAGCTCTGAATTTTTATCCGGAGTAGGAATAGGACCCGAGAAATACGCGGACGCCGAATCCAATATGCATCGATGAAGTTTGTAAGTTTTCGCGCCGGCTTTGAGCGTTACATCGGATAAATGTCCTTCATCTAGAAATCTGGATAATTTTTTGCTTTCATCGATCTTATTGACGATATGGTTTTTACGCGATGATTTCTCTCCGAGTCTGAACTGTCCAACTGAAAATAAAAATAAAAATTTGTCAGTAAGCTACGAGTAAAAATTACGCAGCAAGTAGTTAAATTGGAAAATATTTTGTCATCAGTATTAAAAAAGGCTTCCGCGCGGGATTCTTGTTAAAATTGATTTTATGATTGATTCTTGTTTTAGACCCTAAAACAATTAAATTTAGCTTAGATGCCTATTTTTTCCCCTCCCCTTTTCCCCGGGTCCACCCCCCAACATTTCAAACGCGTGTACCACCCAATCTATGGGTTGTAATGAAAAATTTTTCAAACAAAAGTTGTTGTTCAACACGTTCCGTACATTTTCATTTCTCATAAAAATCCATTTTGGAGCAACTCCTGCGCCTCAAATTTGAAAATAAAAGTTTTCAGAAAACTTCTAAATCACGTTTTCTTCATTTTAAGCGAAAAGTTTCAGAGATACGGCAAAATTTGTAACTTCAAAAAGTATTCAGAATTGAATTTCCTTTCCAATGAGCTTTATCACGACCATTTTCACCAACTTTTCTCGACAGGGTGGGTCTCTTCCCCTCCCCCTTATCTCAAAAGTTGGACCCATGAAAAAAAGTTGAACGATTTTTGTTCTTCAATATCTAATGCAGAATTTCATTCATTATCGGGATTCATTTTGGAGCAAATTTTGCTCATGGGTCCAACTTTTGTGAAAACGAGGAAGGGGGAGAGGTCCACTCTGTCGGGAAAAGTTGGTGAAAATTGTCGCGATAGGGCTTATTGGAAAGGAAATTCAATTCTGAATACTTTTTGTGATTACAAATTTTGTCGTATCTCCGAAACTATTCGTTTAAAATAAAGAAAACGTGATTTTAAGGTTTTCTCAAGAACATGTTTTGTTTCTAAATTTAGGGGGCAGGAGTTGCTCCAAAATGGATTTTGATGAGCAATGAAAATGTACATTAGGTGCTGAGGAACAACTTTTGTTTGAAAATTTTTTCATTACGACCCATAGATTAGGCGGTACACGCATTTGAAATGTTGGGTGGTGGACCCTGGGAAAAAGGGGAGGGGGAAAAATAGGCATCTAAGCTAAATTTAATGGTTTTAGGGTCTAAAACAAGAATCAATTATAAAATCAATTTTAACAAGAATCCCGCGCGGATGTTCAATTGAGACCTGACTAAAAATTAGAATCTTGAGATTTTAGGTTAGCAATGGCAGTGACGGCAGTGTGTATTCTAAAAAATTTTTCACGCTGCCCAAATTGGAAAATTTGCGTTTTTACAATTTTTTACTATTCGGCTACCCCCCCCCCCCCCCCCCCCCCCCCCCCCCCCGAGACAAAATTATGCAATCCAATTCCAACTTTCTGTTTGACGTGAAAATTTTCAGTAATAAGTACTTAAGAATCAGAGACGAAAGACGAAAGTTGGGCGAAAATCTCAGTGGGAGGGGGGGTGGGGGGGGGGGCGAAGAAAATGAAAAATTTGCCGACTAATGTAAAATTTGCTGACTCATATTAAATGAAAATTTGCCGACCAGTTGTATTGGAAACAAAAAACAAAAATTCGTGCTTTTTCGAGCTAATACTTTTTCGACGTAAAAAAAACTATGTAATTCTTTAATGGCACCTGACACCTCCCTTCTGAAAACCCCGAATAATTTTTGAAAATTCCATTAAAGATTACCACAAAGCCCCATGATAAGGGAGAAGGACAAATTTTTTCCGTTTCAAAATATTCAATTATTTGAAATGAAAAAACATCATTTTAAAAATTAATTGAGCAAATTAACTGGCGAAATTTTTTGAAGAAAACTGCATCCAGAAGCTGAAATTTCTTCATTAGAATTCGTGCTTTTTCTTCCTTCTTTTATGACTTTTATAAAAAACGACATTCCTTAATGAGCTCCTCTTCTTCCAAAAAAATCAAAAATGTTTTGAAAATTCCATTTAAGATTGTCACGAAGTTCCCTGATAAATGAGGACACATTTTTTCCCCTTGAAAATAATCATTTTTCGGGGCTAGAAGGGGAAAAGGTTCATACCATGGATCTTTGAAAAGCCTATCAAAAAATTGTCAAAAATAAGAATCTGATCAAAGAGGATGAGCCATGTTCCAGAAGATGATTCTTTTAAATTTAATTCGCTCATTTGGAAATCCGAAAAAAAAGTACTTCTGAGAGCTCAAAGACCTACAAAAATAGTATTGCAAAATTCTACCAGGAAGCGTTGGCACATCGAAAAAAATATTTACTTACAGGGCAAGCAGGGCCATTCCATGTAATTTCGTTCACGAAAAGGAAACTGGGGTCGGCGAATTTTTTCATTTTTCACATGTGAGCATAGCTCGATGAGAGATGACGAATGGCGCAAATCGAAGCTCTGCAAGTATTTTTGGAGGGCAGCCATGAGAAACTTGAAGTTTTGAGGTAAAGTAGGATATGGTGAATTTCGAGGCTGTCCTCCAAATCCACTTGACGAGCTGCGGTTGCGACATTCGCCATCTCTCATCGTGACGTATCCATGTAAAAAATATTTAAAAAATCGCCCCCCCACACCCACCACTTTGCGTACGAACTGACATAGAATAATCCCAATAAAACAGACAAAATTTAAAAAACCTGCTAAACTAACAACATTTCTGAACAGATTTTCGCGATTTTTGGCCCTTAAAACATTGAAATCGTCGAAACTGAAACGTGAGATGAAGCCATGGTAAAAAATCATGACGAAATTCGTTATTGAGGTATTTTTGACAGTTGGAAATTTCAAAAGACCAACACCTTATGAAGGAATTCGCCGAAATTGATGAAAAAATTATCGTAGAAACAGGTCTACGAGGTGTAACCTTGTAACGCGCAACAGAAAATTTCCCTCACTTTCGTTAAAATTTGAAAAAAAATGCAATAAATAGCCATAATTTCAAAGGGGAGGGATGGGAGTGGAGAAGTAAAACAATTTTTATTTTACGTGAAGGTACCATCCGGGAGGGTAGATCAAAAATCACACAGGGGGCAAGCTCAAAGTAAATAGTCCAATTTTTGTCAAAATGCAAAATGTTTATGTTTTTTTTTCCTATTTCATTCAATGCACGTACCATTTGCTAGGTGTAGAAGTAGATATAACAACATTAAGTTGAATGTACTCACCATCAGGATTAATCTCTCCACGGTAGCTCAAAAGTTTTTGAAAACAGTCCTCAATTCGGCCTTGACTGGTATCTTTTTTGATTTCATCGAGCAACGGTTCCACTTCTTCGTCGGATATCAAAAAAGAGATCGTATAAAATCCATAATTTGCAGCATTTGCGATCGCAGTGAAATGCTGTAGCCGATTTTCAACGTCGTGGCAAATCCATTTCGAACAAATTTGGCTCAACGTTTGTTTTGCCTGGACAGTCTTCTCACTGAAGAACTCACACCACATCACATTTTCTTTCCGAATTATTTTCAAAAATTGATCAAATGGCAAAGAGAGGATGAATTTTTCGTCATACTTGATGATTTCAATTAAATGAGCGGATATATATTTCAATATCTTACTTTCTAAATATCGATAATTTTGATTTACTGTCGTAAAATGATATAATTCGATTACTTTTACATTCAAAGGGCGAACATCCTCGCGTCTCCAATATTCGTCAACAAAGTAACATTTGACAACACCCAGGTCGATTTCCATTTGCAAGTAATCCATGTCCTTTAACAATGCCAAATAATTATCCGCATTCATGACTGATTTTAAATCCTTTCCGTTTATTAAGTCGATTATTGCCGAAAACGTATCGCCATTCAATCCCCGTAATTCAACCACGTCACTATTTTTTTCAGCGAAATTCTCGACGAATAATTTTTCAAAGTAATTCGATTTTAATGCCAATTGAACGCGATTCAGGTGATAAATTTTTCCGTCAACTTTGATCGCCACATTTTCGTGCAACACGTTCGGCTTAAATTTCTTCTTGAGAGGACTGGAACGGGAATCATCAGAATCTTTTTGACCGCTCGATTCGAACACAGTATCACTCATGATGGTATTTAACCTTCAAACACACAAATGAGTTTTATTTATTTTGAGGAGCTAAAAGAATAATGAATCAGGGATGCAATTGCGATTTTAAAGATGACGTAATGTAATTTTAATGTAACCATTGGATTTCCACTTTTTTTCCAGCTATGCTCTTTTTTCATCGTAGTTTCTACTTTGTACATCAATTTTTCACAGTTTAAAAAAGTGCCAGCACAACTTGTCCAGTTTTTCAACTGAATTTCATCAAATTAACTTAAACACAATATTATGGTAATTGTATGGCAATTTGCTCAAAAAATGTCTACGGGCTCATTCCATGTCAACTCGACCAGGTTTTGACCTTGGGTCTTCCGATTTCGCTCAATTTTTTTTTTACGAGTTCTCCTCGATATTCCGATCCTAATCTTTCGGGGGGGGGGGGGGGGGGGAAGTGGGACGGAAATTGGGATTTATTTCGAAATGGCTCAACTTTGAAGGAGCACATCTCGAGATTGGTTTGGCCTAAGATGAATCTGTTTATGCGGTTTTGTAGAAAATTGAAAGAAAATTCAAAATTGATAATCACTTTTTGAAAAGTTCAAAGTTGAGCTTTTGTGATGGAAGCTCAAATTTCAGGATAAGTACAAAAGATGAAGGGCCCATTCCAACGCAAAATTAATTTTTGAAAAATGAAATAAATAATGCCAGAGTGTCTACCAAATCAAGCAAATAAAAATTCGGATTTTGCGGACTGAAAATTCAAAAATTTCTTCACCCCCCCTCCAAAAAAAACAGTGAAACACATGCCTCAAATTTATAAATTCACATAATCTCCTGCAATTTTTTAGTTTGTACCAATAAATAAAAAAGTCAACGAGAAGGTGAAATATAAATCATTTTATCAAAATATTGAAATCGTGTTGAGCCCGAGCGAACCGCGGGCGAAATTTTTTGTAAAAAAAGATCTTCAAAAGATAAAAATTCACCACTTTTCCTTCATTCATGTTTTCCAAAACATTGTTAATAATTTCGAATTCTTTTTCATTCCCTTCTTTTTTTTTTGAATAATTCAGAATTTAATGGACGATGAATTTTATTGTACATTACCATCAACAAAAAATGATGAATAAAAAAAATCAGATAAAAGATGTAATAATTTAGCCCGACCCCCCGAGCAGAGCGAATGCAAAATTTTTTGAAAAATTTATAATGAAGTAAACAAAAAAACACTTTTCTAAATGATTTATCTTGGGATTTTCGAAATATTCCAGAGAAAATTCCAAAAATTCCCCGACTTTTCCAGACCACCAAAATTCCCTGTCTTTTCCCGGTTTCCCAGAGAATATTGCGGAAATTTTTTATTAAAAAATTAAATTTGCAAAAACATTCAAAAGGCAATTATTCGAATGAAAAATTTCTTGAGAAAAATGTTGAAAATTCGTGCTCTTGAAGTAAAATTATCAAAATTCGTGCTATTTTCGTGTTTTCGTGCCACTAAACCGATTTCCGTGCTATTTTCGTGTTTTGCGTGTTTTTCGACACCTTGTTATTCGGTAATTTTGAACTTTTTATTCGACATTTTAGAATCTCAACCCCGCCCCCCCACAAAGGGCTGCCGAGATCCCCCCGAGCGTCTGAGGAATACCCCCAATTTTTTCAGCCATCCCCTCCCTCAATTTTTCCAGCCATCTTCCCTTTTCTTTGCATTCTTCCTCGTTTTTTTGCTACTTTCAATTACTATCAAAAATACTTTTTTTTAAATCTTGCTTCCCTTGACATTAAACTTTGAAATATAAATCTCTTAAACCAACAAATATGAAATTTCTTCAAATTTTAAAAATCTAAGACATTTTTTACACATAGCTTTATTAGTTTAGAAGTACTTACATACGTAATTACAAACAAAACGATCTAAAATAGTATAAAAATCAACATCTATTGTCAGTGACGTACCGAAGGCATTTCCCGGGGGGGGGGGAGAAGAGATGAAAATCTCAACTCAAATTTTCAAAATTCCCAACAACATATAGGCGATATCAAAATTCCGGGGGAGGAGGGGTGTGATTCAAATTTGCGAACCAATTTTTTTCAAACTTTTCCAGCTGATTTCTTAAATTCACATGTAGGTATACTAATCTTTCCCAAAGCACGTGAGGTTTTTTAATTTTTTTTACTCGTTTTCATCATTTTTGCGAACTTTTGAAGTTTTCACAACTCATTACCTACTATAAAGAGACCTTTTTTGAGATAAAAAATCTGAATCAATTTTTCATTGGTTACTCCAAATTTTTTTTTCAACTCTACAAGCAATATCATTGCAGTTGAAAAAATATACGAAATAGTTTATTTGAATTGAGCGATGATAGAGTGGAGTTTCGAAAAAAAATTATAATTTTACATCAATAAAATTTTGTAATATCAATGTAAAGAATAGAGAGATGGATTATGCCCGAGCGAAAATTTTAGAAAACCTCAAATTCAATGTGTAATAAAATAGTGTTTTAGAAGAATAAACTTGAATGAAAAATCGACTGCTTCTACTTTGAAATGATCGAAGCAGAAATATACCATGGCCGAGCGTAGCGAGGCCGAAACTTTTGAAAAATTGGATTTTCAAATATCAAAAATAAGTTTTAAGGAGAACAAGGACAATGAAATTAATTTTAATAGTTTTGAAGAAAAATGCGAAAAAATCTTTTTTCAATTATAAGTAGGTACATACAACATATAAAATTTTTTTGGTTGACGAGTGAAAATTTTCAAAATGCAAGGTAATTAATAATTTTTTTCTCCTAAAAAAGCATTCATTACAACGGTTTAATTCTTCGCTGGGAAAATGATCAATTTTCAGTTGGAAAAGGTTGGGAAAATGACTAATTTTCCCAACTTACAAGTGAAAATTTTGTTGATTTTCGACTTTCAAAATAGGTAACCATTTACCCAGGGGTGTCTAGTCAATCGCATTGGCTAGAACTAATGGCTTAAAGCTAAAAAATAATTTCATTGGCTAGAGCTAACAGCTAACAGCTAGTGTGAGTTGATTGGCTAGCTATTGGCTAATTATTGAAAAAATCATGTGGCACCTCAAAATACACGTTATTCTTTCCTCTTTGCAAAAATGCAAAGAAAAAGTGTTCGAATCTCATAGGTATTTTTTCATTTGAAAAAAAAGAGCAAAAAAAAAACAAAATAACCAAGAATTTAAAAAAAAATTATGAAATTCTGTAAAAAATTTCAAATTTGATTAGTTTTTTTAAATAATTTTGTTCAAAAAAGGCAAGCCAATAGCCATTCGATTTGATTGGCTAGAGTTAATGGCTAATGGCTATGGCTATCTAAAAGCTAAAAGGAGTGAAAATCCTTTGGCTATTGGCTAATGGCTATTGGCTATGGGCTAGCTAGACAGCCCTGCATTTACCTGCCATTTTATTTATTCAATTTTCATTCAAACAATAAATACCAATCGTCCCAACTGACATTTTTACTCGTCACTTGGGAGAACGACCAATTTTGAGTTGGAAAAATAACCAATTTTGAATTGGGAAAATTACAAATTTCGAGTTAGGAAAATTACCAATTTTGAGTTGTAACAAATGAAAATTTTATTGATTTCCAACTTTTAAAATAATCATTTTATTTATTATTTTTCATCAAAAAAATTAATCCCAACTGTCCAATTTTCCCAACTCACAAGTAAAAAATTTCCTCGGGGAAAGCTTCCCCCTCCCCCCTATCGGTACGACACTGTCTGTAGTTGAGTAAGTAACTAACTATAAAATGAAGCAAAACAATTTGAAATTTATTTGAAAATTAACATTTTAGTAAGAAACTCAGACATCTATAATCCTACTAAGGATCATCATGAAACTTGGCCTTGAGTGACTGGCAATTGGGAGGGATTCAGTAAACAGTGAAGGATTATGTATGAATATTTGGGAGGTAATCTTGATTTCCGAAGAGGGAGTGACCCCCCCCCCCAAAAAAAAATCGATTTGAGGTTCTTTCCGAAAAGGGTATAGCAGGTTAAGTATGGTGTTTTGGCCTTGGAAAGGGATTTTGATGAAACCTACCCCAAAAGTTGTGTCATGATGAGAAAAAATTCTGACAAAAATTTTGGACCCCCAGAGCAAGTATTTTCGGGGGGAGGGGCCAAAATGTGTTTTTTAAACTTTATTTTTTCGTTTTTCACAAAATGTAGATAAAAATTTCGTGTTTTTAGCGGACTTCCCGCTCTAGCGGGAATCCGCTATTGCGATCATAAAGGGTTTTTTTTTTTTTTTTGTTTGTTTGTTTGTTTTATTTATTTGTTGAAGCCTTTTTGGTTCTGACGCGATTTCTCTCGCTAAACTGAATGGATCGGGCTGAAATTTTTACAGTAGGCGTAGTTCATGCAGGAGAAGAGCTGATTAGTTTTTGGTGCAATTCTGTGCACAGAAAGCTGAGCTTTTCAACTTTAAAGCTCATTTTTGGGACATTTCTTTCTGACGCGATAACTCACGTTAGAGTTTACCAATCGACTTGAAATTTTTACAGTGGTTAGAACGTGTACACGAGAAGAGCTGATTAAATTTTGAAGTCGATCCGTGCTTTGAAAGTCGAGCTTTTGAAGCTCAAAGTTTATCCAGTTTTTCGAAAATATCTCGCGAACGGCACATCGTAGAGGAAAACGGAGGCCAAAAGGATAGTCAGGAATTTCAATCTCTACAACTTTGGTTCTTATGAATTTTTCTTAAAAGCTCACCGTTTTCGAGAAAATTGAGCTCAAAGTTAAAAGGCCTGTGATTGGTCAACTTTTCTGATGCGATTTAATCATATTTCTCAACAATGGGTCGGCAGATAAAATATTTTCTTTGAACCCTTGGAATACCACCTGCTGGGTCGGCATTTTTAGACCAACCCAAAGACTGATTTTATGGCCCCTTTGAGGCAGTGGTCGGCAGATAAAATCTTCATAAAAAATTCCTTATATAAGGCTTGAGCTCAAAGTTGGAAGGCCTGTGATTGGTCAATTTTTCCACCACAATATCTCTCGTGTAACTGAACCAATCGTTTCGAAATTTCTGTAGTAGGTGTAGATCGTGCAAGAGAGAAAATGATCATTTTTTGGTTCAATTCAGTGCATAGAAAGCTGAGCTTGGAGCTTTCAAGTTCATTTTTGTGATCCTATATCTCAAGTTAGAGTTGACCAATCGACTTGAAATTTTTACAGTAGTTAAAACTTGTACAGGAGAAAAGCTTATTAAATTTTGAAGTCGATCCGTGCAATGAAAGTCGAGCTTTTAAAGCTCAAAGTTTATTTAGTTTTCAAAAATATCTCGAAAATGGTGTATCGTAGAGAAAAACGGTGACCCAACGGATGTTTAGGAATTTTAAGCTCTACAACTTTGATTCTCATGAATTTTTCTTAAAAGCTCACAATTTTCGAGAAAGTTGGAAGGGTTGTGATTGGTCAATATTTCTGACTCAATTTCTCTCGTTCAACTGAACCAATCGTTTTGAAATTTTTACAGTAAGTTTACATCGTACAAGAGAGAAACTGATTATGTTTTGGTGTAACTCTGTGCATAGAAAGCTGAGCTTTGAAACTCCAAAGCTCATTTTTCTGAAACCTCCCTCTGACGAGATAAATAAAATCGACTGATCGATTTGCAATTTTTATGGTGATAATAATGTGTTTAGGAGAAAATCTGACTGAATTTGGAAGGCAATCTAGCATAGAAAGCTGAGCTTTTGAAGCTCAAATTTATTCACTTATTCAAAAATATCTCGGAAACGGTGCATTGTAGAGAAAAATGGGGGTCAAAAAAATGGTTAGGAATTTCAAGCTCTATTTCTCATGAATTTTTCTTGTTTTCGAGAAAAATGAGCTCAAAGTTCAAAAGCTTGTAATAGGTCAATTTTTCCGACTTGATTTCTCTCGTTTAACTGAACCGATCGTTTTAAAATTTTTACAGTACGTGTAGATAGTGCAGGAGAAGACCTAATTTTTTAGGTTACATCTTGAGCAAGGAAAGCTGAGCTTTGAAGTTTTAAAGTTCTTTTTTGTGAAACCATAACTCAAGTCAGAGTTGATCGATCGACTTGAAATTTCCGTAGTAATTAGAATGTGTATAGAGGAAGAGATGATTAAATTTCGAAGTTGATACTTGCATTGAAAGTTGAGCTTCACAAATTCAATTCTAGTTTGTATATAATAGGAAGTCCGCTCTTTTGACACAGTGTGTCTAGTTTTAAATTGAATCTAGAGGGTTAGAGGAACCCTAAAAAAAAATTTTCAAAATTTTTGACCCATTTTTCGTCGAGTTATGGCGTTTTAAAAACTTTGAGCGGCCATTTTGGAAAGAAGTTTCAGAGGTACAGTCGCCATTTTTTTTTAGAAAATGTGTTATTTAGTGTTGATTATACCACATAAGTTTCAATGAGTTTGAGTTGGTGCAACATTGTCAAAAAAAATAAAAACTGACCACCGGTCATGCGGAGCCCGAACGTTCATGTCAATTTCCCACGGCGTTCTGGTGGAAAGCACACTAGCACAGTGCTCGCGCTCGCTATGTTTGACAAATGCCATTCTAATCCAGAAGCAGATTACATTCTTTCAAATATGAACGCAAATGGTGATGTAGGTATAAAATTTGGGATAGCGAAGAAGGATACCATACAAAATTTTTTGAGCCAGGAGAATCATCGCCAAATCTCATTGGATGGGGAGGGGGAAGATCCAAAGGGGGTTCGGCTCTTTCAGTTTTCAAAATTGAGCTGTCGGTTTTTTTTCGTGTAATTTCTATACGATGGAATTCTGCTGAGTTCAAAAATGACATTACATTTGGAATTGCAGGGAGAGAAGTTCCTCAAATTTCGGATTTTTCATTTCAAATTTTCACATTTTCCTCGAATATGTTATCTATTTTGTAGAACCTGCCTAAATCCCAAATTATATATTTTTTTTACATTTTTCGAAATCTGCGGGTAGATTAGGTACCATACATACGTATAATTGACTTTTCACAAATTCCCGTACCTCTAAGCTGAATGAATGGAGGAATTTGATGAAATTGAACCAATTTTTCACGTTCTGTGCCATAAACTACCTACGTAATATTTCGTTTCAGTTTTGATTGTGATGATATTGGTGGTATTTCTCAACCGCGTTTTTGAATGTAAACCCGAAAAAAAAAACCCGATAGCTCAATTTTGAAAACTGAAAGAGCCGAACCCCCTCTGGATCTTCCCCCTCCCCCTCCAATGAGATTTGGCGATGATTCTCGCTGGCTCAAAAAATTTTGTATGGTATCCTTCTTCGCTATCCCAAATTTTATACCTACATCACCATTTGCGTTCATATTTGAAAAAATGTAATCTGCCTCTGGATTAGAATGGCATTTGTCAAACATAGCGAGCGCGAGCACTGTGCTTTCCACCAGAACGCCGTGGGAAATTGACATGAACGTTCGGGCTCCGCATGACCGGTGGTCAGTTTTTATTTTTTTTGACAATGTTGCACCAACTCAAACTCATTGAAACTTATGTGGTATAATCAACACTAAATAACACATTTTCTAAAAAAAAAATGGTGACTGTACCTCTGAAACTTCTTTCCAAAATGGCCGCTCAAAGTTTTTAAAACGCCATAACTCGACGAAAAATGGGTCAAAAATTTTGAAAATTTTTTTTTAGGGTTCCTCTAACCCTCTAGATTCAATTTAAAAAAACACGAAATTTTTATCTACATTTTGTGAAAAACGAAAAAATAAAGTTTAAAAAACACATTTTGGCCCCTCCCCCCGAAAATACTTGCTCTGGGGTCCAAAATTTTTGTCAGAATTTTTTCTCATCATGACTCAACTTTTGGGGTAGGTTTTATCAAAATCCCTTTCCAAGGCCAAAACACCATACTTAACCTGCTATACCCTTTATTTGAGGAAGCTTCCTCAAGAATTCAGGTTTCTCGGCACCCCTGCCCCCACACAAAAAAAGTCTTCGAACCGCCTCTTGACTACATTTCTCGATATTTTCCAAAACGAAATTGCAATGGTCATAATATTCATTTCATTGAGGAAATATAATAAAATATTAAACATTTCAGGAATGAAGTTTATTTTAATGTTGATAAAGCAAATGACAGGCTAAGTACATAAACGAACACCGACGTCAAGGTAGATACAAAAATTTACTACTGTACTACAAAAGTTAACCTATATTATCAACTATGGATCGGTTTAAGGCGTATAGTGAATAGCCACGATACCCGTTAACTCAAAATCCTCCGACGAAGGTTTCATTAATCGCCACGTTCCAGACAAAAAAGACGCTCGTGCCAAATGTTGAATACCTTTTGAATGCGCGTACAGCAAGTCTTCTTCATATTGCGCCATTTCTGCATTAAATTCAGAATACAGTTTACCAGGCGTAGTTATTAATTTCCACGATCGAATATTTGAATTGAATAAAAGCATGGAATTCATAAGCATTGGATTGAAACTGAACGCGAAGCCATCATGCAAGTTAGTTATGTGCATGGGACGATGTTCTGATAACCTCGAATATGACGGCAGATCGGCAAATTGTGCCCACGAAGATCGCTCGAAATCGAACGTTTGCAGGCACTTTCTATGATACCTAAACAGTTTTTTTCCATCGCTACTGTACGGTCCGTGATTGCCACTTTCTGGATCAGAATAAATCGCCAGCCAACGATTCAACTCGATTGAATACTTCATCACACGTCCGTCATCGAAACACCAGAATAATTGATTGTTGCAATTCAACAAAGTATCCATTGGGTAGTACATCGTTCTAAGAGTAGAACCCAAAACGTTCAACTTTTTAGACGAAAAATTGTAAGCGTAGACCCTGAATTCGCCACGAATTTCACATAGAACGAATAAAGTACCGCCGATTAATGTCGCCGATAATCTGGGAATCATTAAACGGTCACGCTTACTAGGGACGTCGTAATGATTCAAGAGAAAATTCAACGAGACGATTTCGTTTATTTCGCTGTCCACAACACAAACTTCTTTCGGTATGCGGGTATCGTCGTCGACACCTTTGGGTAGAATAAACATAGGCCTACTTTTAAAATCCCAACTTGTTTGCTCCGAACCCAGATCACGAGGAAGTAAGCAATTCGAATTAAGTAATTTCCACAGCTCTTCATTTACAACCTGTTGCGAACAATTGCTCAAATCAGCGGGAATATTGATCTCGAAATCACCGAAATCCATCGAGTTGTTTTGATTTATGGCGAAAACGATTCGAGGTATGAGGCGATATCGATTTTCCACATCGTGGACGATCCATTTTGAGCAAATATCGACGATTTTTTGCGGATCGCTGATGACGAAATATTCCGAAACGAGCAAATCCTCCAAGACATCGCACGAAATTGACACGAAGTGCGACTCGACTGAAGAGTCAGATTTCGGTGCGACGATCAATTTGCACAGACAGGCAATATACAAGTACGAATAGTTTCCAGCATCGTTTACTTCGCAGATAACGTGGAATGTTTTTACCAAATTTTCGTAATTCATTTTATCGATAGCTGACGTCACTTGATGGCGAATCATGTATGATGATTGTACAAGTCCTGCAGCTTCACAAATCTGCCATATGGGAAATATATCTTTACAAATTGCGTTCTCAGGCGGAAGATCAATAAAACTCCGCAATACGTTTGTAACCCAGATTTCAGACTGCCAATCGTTACTAACAGTTAAATTCAATAATTCTGTAATATCTTTAGAGGTCAATACCTCCTTAAATTTTTCCATCCACGGAACGCAACATTTTTCAATCACGAGTTTCGATTTCAAGGTAGATGCAGCTTTCAGTATTTGCATGACGTCTGTCCTCAAAATGGAATCCAAGTTCGGAATTTTGTCGAAATAAATGAAATCCACTATCAAATCGAAAGTTTTTTCTGAGACGTCTACTACGAGCTCGGAGTTTTTATTCGAAGTAGGAATAGAGCCTGAGAAATATGTGGACGCGGTATCCAAGATGTATCGATGGAGTTTGTATGTTTTTGCGCCGGCTTTGATGGTTACATCGGATAAATGTCCTTCATGTAAAAATTTGGATAATTTTTTGCGTTCATTGATCTTATTGACGATACGGTTTTTATGTAATTCCTCTCCGAGTCTGAACTGCCCAACTGAAAAGAAAAATAAACGATCGACGATAAACTACGAGTATGAGTAAAAATTATCAAATTCGAAAAAAATTTATCACCAGTTAAAAACTCTTAAAGATTTGAAATGCTGTTTGAGGCAGGGGTGGCATCCTAAATTTTTTCCGGGTGTAGCAAAACCAAAATTTTTGGAGGGGAAAAAACTTGGGATTTTTCCGGGTGTAGCAAAAATTTCCAAGATTTAGTAACCCTACCAAGAAAAATTAGCAATATAAAAAAAAACTTCTTAAAAAAAGCGTTTAACTATTTTCGGTCTAAAATTTAGCGTTGATTTCAATTTCTCCATTATAGTCAGGTCTCAATTTCATATCCGCTCGACTGAGCTGTAAAAAGCAATTTTATGATTGATTCGTGTTCCAGACATTACAACAAACAAATTTAGCCCAGATGCCTTTTTTTACCCCTCCCCCTTTTCCGAGGGTCCACCCTCTTTCTTAAAAACGCCTGTAGCGCTCCTCCTATGGGTTCTGGTGAAAAAAATTTCCTACAAAAGTTGTCCCTCAACATCTCAGCTACAAATTACTTTCTATAGAAAATCCAATTTGGGGCTACCGGTGCCCCTCAAATTTGAAAAAAGTTTTTCAAAAAATCATGAAAATCAGGTTTTTTTCATTTTTACCGAAAAGTTTCTAAGATGAGTAAAATTTGTAAATAACCAAAAGTATTCAGAATTAAATTTCCTATTCGGTGAGTTATATCACGACTATTTTCGTCCCGCTCCCCGTTACATACAGGCCCACGCCTATCCCACACATCAAAAGTTTCGGTCTTCTAGAAAAATACCCAGCAAAAATATATTCTTCACCACTTAATCTACAATTTCGGTCATTATAAAAATTATTTTTTGAGCAATCCCTAATCCTTAAATTCGAAAAATATCCCTTAAAAATACGTTTTTTCACACTTCCAATGCAAAGCTTTAAAGATAATTATGCAGACAGAAATTAGGTTTATTCATTAGTTGCCTCTTCATACAAAACTGGAAATTAAAAATTACGATTTTTAGACACTTTCCCCTCAATTTCTGTCTACATAATTATCTTTAAAGCTTTGCATTGGAAGTGTAAAAAAACGTATTTTTATGTATTTTTGAGGGATATTTTTCGAATTTAAGGAGTAGGGATTGCTCAAAAAATAATTTTTATAATGACCGAAATTGTAGATTAAGTGGTGAAGAATATATTTTTACTGGGAAATTTTTCTAGAAGACCAAAACTTTTGATGTGAGGGAGGGGGTGGGCCTGTATGTAACGGGGAGCGGGACGAAAATAGTCGTGATTAACTCACCGAATAGGAAATTTAATTCTGAATACTTTTGGTTATTTACAAATTTTACTCATCTTAGAAACTTTTCGGTAAAAATGAAAAAAACCTGATTTTCATGATTTTTTGAAAAACTTTTTTCAAATTTGAGGGGCACAGGTGGCCCCAAATTGGATTTTCTATAGAAAGTAATTTGTAGCTGAGCTGTTGAGGGACAACTTTTGTGGGAAATTTGTTTCACTAGAACCCATAGGAGGAGCGCTACAGGCGTTTTTAAGAAAGGGGGTGGACTTTCGGAAAAGGGGGAGGGGTAAAAAAAGGCATCTGGGCTAAATTTGTTTGTTGTAAGTTGTAATGCCTGGAACACGAATTAATCATAAAATTGCTTTTTACAGCTCAGTCGAGCGGATGTGTTTTTTCGTGAAATTGAGACCCTACTATTAGGTACACTAAATTTAAGAGTTAAATAAACAGTGATCAAAACGAAAAAAAATTCTGTTTGCAATTTGATGAGTAATTGTTATTAGTATTTTTCGCGCTGATCACGAGAAAAATAATTTAAAAATTCCAGCACGTCAGATTTTTTCATAATAACGGAATTTTTCGTTAAAAATTTGATTTACATTTTTTTAAAGGGAATTTTGACTCTTGAAGTCGATTTTACGGGGAAAAGTGTCCTACGAAAAAAATGAACGAAGCTTAAATTGTAGTGAGTAAACGTTCCTTTCTGTAGAGTCCAATTAGTTTTTTCTCAGGAGACTTAGTTTTTGAGATATTTTCAATTTAAAAAAAAAAGAAGTTGAGCTTCGAACTAAAACACATCGATAGCTATGCCTCCTAAGAGAATAATAATTGGACTCTACAGAATGGAAATTTTACGTTCTTCACTTTATGTTCTATTCATTTTTTTCGTAGACACGTTTCTTTTCTTAAAAAATCGACTGTAAGTGTCAAAGTTATCAAAAAAAGCAGAAAAACTGTTCAACAATAAAATTCAAATTGTGAAAAACTGGCGAATTTTTTCTGAAAATTTATCAATTTTCAAGAAACTGGCGAGTTTTCTAAAAATTAGAATCCGCCAAAAAAATTCTCCAAAAAAGAATTAGTCCCCGCCCTCTGGACCACACAGCTCCAGTGTGAGTCATCATTGCTTATCTACGAATAATACGTGCCAAATTTTAATGCCTCCTAATAAGTTTTTCGATAGGAAAATGTTATGATATAAAAGTGAAATCCGCCCAAAGGCCCAGAAGCCCAGAAAAACATCCTTCCACTTCACCAATTATTTAACCAATTATTTTGGTAAAGACTAAAAAATTGAAAAAAAAATTGAAAAAAATTGTGGGGCGTTCAGATGCCTCACATGTTTTTCAATACGCTAGAATAATTTAAAGTTGAAAGTGTTGAGAAAAGTACCAATTCTTTTAAGCATAATTAATTAAGCATCTGTCCGCCCCACAATTTTTTTCAATTTTTTTTTCAATTTTTTAGTCTTTACCAAAATAATTGGTTAAATAATTGGTGAAGTGGAAGGATGTTTTTCTGGGCTTCTGGGCCTTTGGGCGGATTTCACTTTTATATCATAACATTTTCCTATCGAAAAACTTATTAGGAGGCATTAAAATTTGGCACGTATTATTCGTAGATAAGCAATGATGACTCACACTGGAGCTGTGTGGTCCAGAGGGCGGGGACTAATTCTTTTTTGGAGAATTTTTTTGGCGGATATCAGTTGTTTTTTTTACGTAGTTAACCAATCTGGCTGAAATTTCGATATAATGTTCGATTGATCCAGATAATTCTACTTCTTGATTTTTTTTAAATTTCTATTTCAACAACTATTTTTCTAAACTTTCATCAAAATGTAAAAAACCATTTAAATTTTCCAAAAATTCTAGTTTTATTTACTTACAATTTTTCAAAAAACTCTAGTCATTTCTTTCGTACAATTCGCTTACCTTTTTCAATTCGTGGATTTTTACAGAAATTATTTTCAAAAAAATTATGATTGCAGAATTCATTACTTTTTTTCCATATTATTGTTGATTTTTTTTTGAAAGTTTCCATTTTTCGGAAGATTAATTATCAATTTTTTGTCACGCTGATAAGACTTTTTCACATAGGTTGATGCAAAATGAAAAAAATGGTACCTTTGATTTGTAGGCACGAAAAAATCGTTTTTTTTAATTCACGATTTTCACAGGCCATTATGAATAAGAATTAGGGCACTGATATAAAAATTTTCAACCTGCTTGCAACAAGAAAATTCATCATTTTTGACGTGGGTAAAATTTAATTAAAAAATGATAATGAATTTAAACATTGTTCATTGTTATTGCCTTTGACTATTGCTAACCAACTATTTGTCAATTAATTACCAGCTTTGTGACAGAAATTTAAATTTTAGTTTTTCCTGTTTTTCTTAATCTTCTTTTTATTTTATTATATAACTTTCGTTATTGCTTATTTTTTGCTCAAAAATCTTTCGAAAATTGCATTATAAATATTAATTGAAACCCTAAAAAAAAGAATTGACTACATATTTTTACCTACTACATTACCTACCTAATGGTTGAGCTTTTTTCACTTTTCCATAGAATTTGAAAACCAGCAATTTTTATTTCGATTCTGGCTAACTTTTACAACCAGGCTGGTACCATGAATATGGGGTGCTCAGTATAAACAATTCGTCAAAGCTTCACTTTTACGCTTTCACTTTTGTGCAATCTTTCCGCAAAGCTACAAAGTTTTTGAAAGCATCAATCAAAACCAAACTTTGTACATATTTAGTTCACACATGTCTTCAATCGCTTTTGCTATTCTCGACATTCAACTCGTTGCTTTTTTTTTTCTACATCTCATTCAAAATGGCCATTTTTCAACAATTTCAAAAACTTTCAAAAGCTCTAAAAATGGCAAAAAAAACCCAATCAGACTGGAATTTCAAAGAAATTGATGATTTTCACTCGTAAAATCCGCTGAAAACATCAATTTTTATTTTTGAAAATTTTTGACCCATAAAAAAGGGGAGGTTAGGGGCAATTTTCAAAATTTCAAATTTTTGCTCCGATCACATTGTCCGAATTGACGAGTAGATCCCAAGTACAAATTTTCACCAAATTCAAACAAAACGTCTATTCTCCAGCCTTGTTGTAAGTTTTGTCCAAGTTTAGTAAAAACAGTGAATTTGGGGGGTCTGGAACTCGGCGAGTTCTTTTCCTGCAATTTCCGTTTTTGTTTTTTTGAAAAGAACTCGAAAAATTAAGAAACTTTTGTCTAAAAAGTTTTTTAATTCAACGTTTCATTTCTGAAAAAAAAGAAATTGAAAACGTGAAAAAGGGCTATTTAATGATTAGAGAATATAAGGTTCACGCTAGTACGTTGACATGACGTTTACGATTCTGACATGGAGGGGGCGGGGGAGGATCACTAGCGTGATCCTTGATATATTTTTTGAAGCTGAAACAGCTTTTTCAAATTTATATAGGTACTTGACTTGGGAAAATTTTTCAAAAAATAACTGAAGAAATTTTCAAAACTTGAACAAATATCCTTCAATTTTTTCACTATTTTTCTCGTGATCAGTGCAAAAAATACTAGGTGTAATAATCATTCATTAAACTTCAAACAACATTTTCAACGTCGACCTGAGTTCTGTGTTATCCTTAATAGAACAGATTTCGTTATTTCTTTTCATCTGAATATATTGCCAACTTTGCGTAGAAAAATGTTTTTATAGTATTAAATATGTATTTGAAAAAAATTTGCTTGTAATTGTGAGAAATTGAAAATTTTTCGGGTGTAGCGAACTATTTTTCTGGGTAGCATCGTGCTACTTGCTATAGATACTAGATAGGTTGCCACCCCTGGTTTGAGGTTTGATGGGTGATTTTTTAAATGTTTTTCGCGCTGACAGGCATCATAGCAAAATTTTTGAAGAAAGAGCAAAAAGTGACCAAAAAATGATCAAAAAGCAACCAAACATTCAATTTTTTCAGCGGGAAATTTTTTTTAGAGTTTTCTGGGGAGGGGGAATTTTTTTGTAGTTTTCTGCAAACATTTCAAAGATAAATCAACTGAAAAGATATGAATAATTTCATTTATTTAATTCTTTCGTCAAAACAACAAACCAGCAAAAATCAATTTTTTTATTTTTTAGTGAAGAATTTTGAAAAATAGCACTTTCTACGAGAAAATTTGAATTTTTGCCTGGAAGTGCGAAGAAAACGTGACTTTTGAGGGGGAAAAAGTAACCAAAGTGACCTTTCAGACGTGAAAAGTAACAAAACGTGACTTAAGTCAAAAAAGTGACCCGTTTGAATTTTTCGTGTAACGGGGTTTTCTTCTTTTTTTTGGTAACTTTTGGCACTTCAAGTCCATTTTCTGAGAAAAGGAAGGGTTCTACGAAAAAAATGAATAGAACATGAATTGTAGAGCTTTAGATTTCCTATCAGTAAAGTTCAATTAGTTTTTTCTTAGGAGGCTTAGTTTTTGAGATATTTTCAATTTTAAAAAAAGTTGAACTTTGAGCCAAAATATCTCGAAAGCTAAGCCTCTCAAGAAAAAACTAATTGAACTTTACTGATAGGAAATTTGACGCTCTACAATTTATAATCTATTCATTTTTTTTGTAGAACCCTTCCTTTTCTCAGAAAATCTACTTAAAGTGTCAAAAGTTATCAAAAAAAGTAGATAAAACGAAAAATTCAAATTGTGAAAAATCCGCGAGTGATGGATTTTTTTCACAAATACTATGAAAATCATCCATCAAACCTCAAACAGCATTTCCCATGCCGACCTGTGATCGGTATGCACTGGCACTATTGTAGAAAATAGAAAAACGTACGAAAATTAGGTCGATAGTACTTTTACATGATATCAAAGCTTTGGAATGCGGAATGTTTTCAAAAAACAGATGGAAAAGTGAAAATCGGAAAAACGATAACATATTATAAGAGAAATTTAAACGGGGACGAAACGTGGAAGTATTTTATGAAAAATTTGAAAGTATGATCAATGTGCTAAGTGCTAGTTTTTCACGTAAGTCTCTAGGTGCAAATTTAAAGTTGAAAAATTCCAATCGTATAATTTTTTTAATGAGGAAATTTATTTCATATTTGGTTACAGGTTTCTTTCGAGTCTAAATGAAAAAATATGTCCACTTTTTGCCGATTAGTGCTATCGTGAAAATCTAAAAAAAAAAATCGGACAGAAGTTCCAGAACAATTATCGTACTAATTTTTTGTTCTGCGAAGAGCAAAAAATCTTAAATAATGAAACATGTCGTACTTAAATTCTAAAAAAATAAGACCTTTGAAAAGATTTTCATAAAACTGGCCGGAATAAGAATTTGATCAAAATAGTGCCACGTGCCAGTACATTGGTTAAATTCAATTTCCACCCTTTTGAAAATCAGAAAAAAATACTTCCGAGAATTCAAAAATAGTCTTGAAAAATTCTAAAACAAAAAAATTTTTCTCCGAAGTCCAAAAAATCTTCTAAATCTATACCTACAATTTCAATGAAAAAATGGAAAAATATGATTTTCAGAAGCACCTCAAATTCGGAGTAGATTTTTATAAGAAATGTCGCAACTTTGTCTGAATTTATTTTGATTTTCATCAGCCAAGAAATTGCGATTTTTTTGGAAATTCTGAAAAATGATACCCTTAGAAAGCCTTTCATAAAACAGTAAAGATTACGGATTCTACCAAAAATGGTAGGTAACAACGTTAGGTTAAATGTACTCACCTTCAGGATTAATTTCTCCTCGGTAACCGAAAAGTTTTAGAAAACATTTCTCAATTCGCTCTCGGCTGGTATCTTTTTTGATTTCATCGAAAAACGGTTCCACTTTTTCACTGGGTATCAAAAAAGAATCCGCATAAAATCCATAATTTGCTGCATTTACGATCGTAGTGAAATGCTGTAGCCGATTTTCAGCATCGTGGCAAATCCAATTCGAACAAATTTGACTCAATTTTTGTTTTGCGTGGACAGTCTTCGCGCCGAAAAATTCACACCACATCACGTTTCTTTTCCGTATCATTCTCAAGAATTGCTCAAATGGTAAAGAGAGGATGAATTTTTCGTCATGCTTGATGATCTCAATCAAATGAGCGGATATATATTTCAGTATTTTTATTTCTAAATATCGATAATTTTGGTTTACTGTCGTAAAATGATATAATCCGATTATTTTTACATCCAAAGGACGAAGACCCTCGCGTCTATAATAATCTTCAACAATGTAACATTTGACAGTTTCCAGGTCGATTTCCATTTGCAAGTAATCCATGCCCATTAACAAATCCAAATAATTATCCGCGTTCATGACTGATTTTAAATCCTTTCCATTTATTAGGTCGACGATTGCCGAAAACGTATCGCTATTCAGTCCTCGAATTTCAACCACGTCACTATTTTTTTCAGCGAAATTCTCGACGAATAATTTTTCAAAGTAATTCGATTTTAATGCCAATTGAACGCGATTCAGGGGATACATTTTCCCATCAACTTGGACCACCACATTTTCGTGCAACACGTTCGGCTTAATTTTCTTCTTGGGAGGACTGGAACTGGAGTCGGAATCGTCAGAATCTTCATGACAGCTCAATTCGAATTCACTATCGCACATGATGGTATTTAACCTTTAAACACACAAATAAGTGTAATTTATTTTCAAATGACAAAATTGAACTTCATCAAATCAACTTGAACACACTTATTAGCCCAGGAAAAATAGCATCGAAAAAGTGGTTAAAAAAGAAAAAAATGTTAATCGCGATTTTATTGCTGAAAAAGCTTCTATATGATGTCCAGAGTCTGTGATAAATTCGCACCGCCCGCACCCCTATTGCTTTTTGAGGGGGTGGACCCCTTTGGGGGAGAAAATTGTTTTGCACCGATTCCGCTCAAATTCGCGTGGAGGGTTATGTAGGTGTAGAAGTACTCCCCAAAAAAATTTCAGCTCCCCCCTGACCTCAGGGGGCTGAGCCAGCGCTTCCCAAAGTTAGACATTTTTGACTAAAATGCCAAAAAAAACAGTTTTTCAAGTATAAAATCACCCCTAAATTTCAACTTCGAAAAATTCCATGTTTTCTGTATACATTTTGAGATGACGAATCCGACTAGCCCATCAACTTTTTCATTTGGGGTTTTTAACACTCCGTACGGCCCATTCGAAAGTGCATAGATCGTGTTTTTTCAGCAAAAAAATGACCTCCAAAACCACGATCTGTATACTTTCGAATGGGTCGTACGCGGGGTTAAACACCCCAAATAAAAGTTGATGGGCTAGTCGGATTCGTCATCTCGAAATGTATACAGAAAACATGGAATTTTTCGAAGTTGAAATTTAGGGGTGATTTTATACTTGAAAAACTCGTTTTTTTGGCATTTTAGTCAAAAATGTCCAACTTTGGGAAGCGCTGGCTCAGCCCCCTGAGGTCGGGGGTAGCTGAAATTTTTTTGGGGAGTACTTCTACACCTATATAACCCTCCACGCGAATTTGAGGAGAATTGGTGCAAAACAATTTTCTCCCCCATAAGGGGTCCACCCCCTCAAAAAGCAATAGGGGTGCGGGCGGTGCGAATTTATCACAGACTCTGGACATCATATAGAAGCTTTTTCAGCAATACAATCGCGATTAACATTTATTTCTTTTTTCAAAGTTCATTTCTCCTGGGCTATTATGGTAATTTTATGACAATTCGCTCAAAAAATGTTCACGAGATTCAAGAAAATCAGAATTGTGGATTTCGTGGGGTCTGATTTGATAATTAACTCAAAATTTGAACTCAGTGTCTCCGAAAATATGAAAAACTGAATGCTCCGTAACACTTATTTTAAAAAAATCGACAAGAAAATGGGTTTCCAGAAGAAGGAGAAGGAGAAGGAGGATTCGATGGAAAAACGAAAATCATTTCCCCGAAATGAATTTTTTCAAATTAAAAGGCTTTGCTTTTCATCTTAAACCCGAATTTTAAAATCCAAAATGAATTTTTTTCATGATAATTAACTCGCAAAAAATTCAACCGAGGAGTCAAAAGTGCATTGGGAATTCATGTTTATTAGCACCCTCCAAAATTAATCGAAAGCGTTCTAATTTCATTGCTCCTTAAATCTCAAAAAAATTCAAAATTTCGAAAAAAAAATACAAAAATCGTTTAAAAAATTATTTTACGTGAAAAAAAATTCCCAATGCAACGTCCTATTTTCATTAATCTTCAAATGCGAAAAAAAATCATAATTTGAAAAAAAATTGCTCAAGAAATTATAGTCCAGTGCAATATTAGACATAAAGATTTGCTGAAATCCCAGTCCAGGTGATTACAAAGTGTGACTAAAAAAGGCTTCTGAATCCATTTCGACCTCAAACTCAAACTCAGAACTATGCTCGAAAAATGAAAAACTGTTGGAAAACGTAATTTTAGCGATTTTGAAAAAAAAAATTGATTCCCTGGAGGGCTGAGGGAGATCGAAACGTAAAATCAGCATTTACATACGATAGGCATAATTTATTTTACACTTCATAATTTCATGAATTTTTCCAAGGAATTTGTTCATTCGCGACAGCAGTAATAATAGGTACCTAACCAAGTATACATCAAGTACACTGACCATAGATAATACTTACCTACCCTTAGTAAATGATTGCAAAATACGACGATCTTGATCAAATAAAAAAAAGAACCACGAAGTTTTACCGAAAAAATAATGTAAATTAAAATGCCACTCTTCAAATTGATTTTTCCAAGTTTGGGTCATATTGTAACGTTGAAATTATATTATTTAGTTAGGGAAGTGTTTGAATCCATCACCTACATAATTTTTCATCATTATCCATACATCCCAACGCTAATTTACAAAAAAGTTGGTGACTTATGGAGAAAGAAACATTACTTTACAAAGTAAAGTGCCAAAAATTATTCAAATTTTCAATTTAGATCACACCAAAAAAAAATTGAAATAAACGAATGAAAAATATCCACGAATTTACTGAAAATGTCAAAGTTTATGAGAAAACGTAATTTTATACTTCAAGAGCTGAAAATTTCCCAAACTGATTAAATTATATCGTTTTTACACCAAATTTTCATCGTACATTAAAAATTAGTCAACAAAACTATTTTTATCAAGTCGATCCTGAATGCTGTGTACTGTATAGATAGGCTTTTATCAGGTTCCCTCTTCAATATATATAGTAATCCTACAAAAAAATTAAAAATAGTTTCTAAGTATGGGAAGATTACCCCCCCCCCCCCCCCCAAAAAAAAAAACAACATTCAAAACCAGTACTTAATTCGTTCACTAATTTTCATGTTCTTAAAATATGTTGAAAATTCAAATTTAACCGTTACCATTTGACAAAGGGCGTTCAGTTTTTAATATGTTGTTCAGCATGAAAAGTTGTACCACATATATTTTTTGGGGAATTATTGAAGGTGTCCTTCATACAAAAATACAATTTTTTAATTTTTCTAGCTAATTTTTGGCATTAAAAAAAGTGGCAACACTGATTTCAAAAAAAATCTCCAAAAAGCTATTCAAAGGCCCTACACATTAGAAAAAATTTCAACTTTCAACCCATCATAGTTTTCGAGTTATCCACGCTCGAAATTTACCATCTCCAATTTTACCTCAAAACTTTGAGCGCTCATTAGAGTGGAGCGAAAAAAAAAAACATAACTTGGATTTTGACCAAATTTGGTGGGGTGGTTTACTTTGAGTGAGAGACTTCACAAAAGAATTTTTAGCCCCCGAGGGGCAAGGAGAGGGGAGCAGGAGATGCTCAAAGTGCACCTCCTTTTGAAAAAATGCTGTTTTTTGCGTTTTTTAGCCAATCAAAATTGTGTGAGAAGCCTTCGTAGGACTTGGAAGATGCGATTTGAGTTTCTACATCTCCCTAAACCATCGCCATTGTTCTCCGATCAAAACTCTGACTGCTACCAGTAGTGATGGCATAATGCGCGCATTTTCTTTTTTGCTTGCGCGCAATGAGCATTTGCGCGCATTTGCGCGCAAATGCGCACACAAATGAAAAATTATGCCTGAAATATGTATAGGAGACCCATACATTGAAAACTAAGCTCACACATTCTTTCTATCTCAGTTTTTTACCCCCCAAAAAAATATTTAAGTTTTGCATTAAAAAAACAATAAAGTCTATATTTTTGAGACATAAAAAATCGAATACGAATGTAAGTAATTAAGTATAAACTATTTTATCATTTATTGATCTTCAATAATCTTCTCCAGTCTCATCGATACTTTCCATCTTTCAAATTATTTCGATTTTTTTTGTATTGAATCAGAGAAGTTGTAATAGGTATTGAAAACATGACATGTCAATCATAAAGAGAGGTTTATAAATTGTGATTTTCTCAAGCAGAGACTCCATATATTTTCAAATTTTGCATTTTTTTTGTCAAGTTCAATTTTTTTAACTCTAAATTCTAAGAATTTAATTTTTTCAAAATTTTTCACAATTTTTAGTTTATGATCCCAAGTTTTTTCAAATTTTAACTTTGAGATTTTCCTCAAAATATTTCTTCCAACTATAAAATTTAATTGGAAAATGTTTTTAAATCATCATTTTTTCCCATGTATTTTTTTTAAATTTCTCGTAATAATACATCATGAATTCGATCACTGGTATCAAGATTGAGAGTTTTGATATTCATTCATTTCCAATTTTGAATAATGAAACGTTTGTGAATTTATAATTATTTTTCAGTAGGCTATCGACCTATCTAAACTATATTGAAATTTTGAAAAAATTCCAAACGTTTGACTAAATTCTTACTAGCTATATTGAGAATCAATAAGTACCTCCCCAAAAATCCAAAAAAGTGGGGGTAATTTTGATTGCGACTTTTTAAAAAATGAGAATCAATTCGGTTATGACTTCAAGAAAAGTAGGAATCAATTCTACGACCTTTTTTATTCAAATTTATTATTCACTTTTTTAAATCTCTTCATAGGCATTCTACATCGAAAATCCTACAACACTATTGATCAGTGTTACCAGACGAGTGTTTAGAGATATCACTCGACTTTTTTCATTGAGGGAATTTCTCACTTTTGGGCATGCGCATTTGCGCGCATTTGCGCGCAAATGCGCGCAAATGCTCACTGCGCAAATGCGCCGTGCCATCACTAGCTACCAGGGGGTTGGAAAAGTTGCAGATTGCAATATTTCAATAATATGAAATTATCACTAAGCTGGAATGATTTTTTTTTTCATCGAGTAAGTGAACAAAAAATTTTTTCAGTCACTGAAAGTGAATTTTGAAAAAAAAATTGAAAATTTTGTACACCAGTGCAGCCAACATCAAATCATAAAATTAAAAAATACAGAATTTATATAGACTTTGAATTGATTATTTTTTCGCCTGAAAATATGTAATTTTTTCCAATCACTGAAAGTATATTTCGAAAATTTTGTATGTCAGTGCTCAGTGCCGCCAGTTACAAATCGTGACATCAGAAATAAGAAATATATATATTTTTTTATTTTGTACGTCAGGACAGCCAGTTGCTAATTATGATATTCTGATATTATGAACTCGAATCCATTATTTTTTCGTCAAGTGATTGGACCAATATTTTCTCCCAATCAGTAAAAGTACGTTTCGAATTTGAGGACATCGGAACATCACAATTAGCAAGTAGCAACTGGCTGCACTGACGTACTAAATTTTTAAAGAAAAATTTTTAATTCTTAATTTCTGATGATTGAAAACAAAATTATTGTGTATTTTTCAAACGATAAGAAAATTAATTCGAGGTCAACGTAAACTCCATAGTGTAGCATGTCACGATTTGTAACTGGCTGCACTGACATACTTAACTTTCGAAAAAAAATTTCGAAATATACTTTCAGTGATTGAAAAAAAAAATACATAATATTTTCAGGCGAAAAAATAATCAATTCCAAGTCGATATAATTAAATTCCGTAATTCTATGATTTGCTGTTGGCTGCACTGGTGCACAAAATTTTCAATTTTTTTTTCAAAATTCACTTTCAGTGACTGAAAAAATTTTTTGTTCACTTACTCGATGAAAAAAAAATCATTCCAGCTTAGTGAAAATTTCATATTATTGAAATATTGCAATCTGCAACTTTTCAACCCCCTGGTAACAGTCGGAGTTTTGATCGGAGAAGGATGGCGATGATTTAGGGAGACGTAGAAACTAAAATCTCATCTTTCAAGTCCTACGAAGGCTTCTCAAACAATTTTCATTGGCTAAAAAACGCAAAAAACAGAATTTTTTTCAAAAGGAGGTGCACTTTGAGCATCTCCTGCTCCCCTCTCCTTGCCCCTCGGGGGCTAAAAATTCTTTTGTGAACTCTCACACTCAAAGTAAACCACCCCACCAAATTTGGTCAAATTCCAAGATATGTTTTTTTTTTCGATCCACCCTAGTGCCCATAGCTGCCCTCCAAAAAGACTTCTGGAGCTCCGGTTTGCGCATGTTTGCGCCATTCGTCATCTCTCGTCGAGCTCTACCCACGTGAAAAAACTCAGAAAAATCGTCGACCCCATTTTCCACTTTGTGAACGAACTGACGTGGAATGACTCATCTGTGAAGCCAATTCTCGAATTGAAAATTACTTCTAAACACACTCGAGCAAATCAATAGGTACTGGATTTTTTCAAACCAAGATAATGGTACATACTCAAATGAGCTCAATATCTGAACATAAATTCGTAAAATTCAGCCAATTATTCATCATTCGAGGAATAAACTTTATTTTCAAGCAAACTATCTACTGGCACAATTAAATAAAAACGAACCCCTAAGAAAATTACAAACAACAATCTATTACTATACGTCAATCCGCCAAGACATCGAATAAGAATCTAAGGAGCGGTAAAATGCACGCTGTGAATAGTATTAATACCCAAGAACTCAGAACCCGAGCCTGATTTCTTCAATCGCCATTGCCATCCTTCAGCGGGGAAATCTCTGTGTAACTCGTGAATACAGTTTTTATACACGAACAGCAAGCCTTCTCCATATGCCACCAATTTTGCGCCTTTTGCGGAAATCGGATCGATATTTTCACAAGGTGCAGAAATTTTTTTCCAATACGTAGTACGTGAATCTAATAACACGATGGAGATTTCCTTCCTTTCGATGGAGGTGCATAGAAACGCGATGTCATTATGGAAGTTGATCAGGCACTTGGGAATGGGACGCATAAAAAACATACAATCCCGCGAGTATGATGGCACATCCTTAAAATAAGTCCATGAAGATTGCTCAAAATCGAAAGTTACAACGATATCGCTGATATATCTGAACAGCTTTTTTCCATCGCTACTGTACGGTCCGTAATGCGTAGATTCTGAATCAAAATAAACCTCCAGCCAACGATTCAATAAAATTGAGTACCTCAGCACACGCCCGTCCTCGAAACACCAGAGTAATTCATTGTTGCAATTCAACAAAGTATTCACTGAGCAGAACATCATTCTAGGACCAAAACCCAAAACGTTCAACTTTTTCGATGAAAAATTGTAAGCGTAGACTCTGAATTTACAACGAATTTCGCACGCAACGAATAAACTATCGCCGATTAATGTCGCCGGCAATTTGGGCGGAACTCGGCGGCTGAAACGAGACACAGCATATTGATCCAATAAAAAATTCAACGAGACGATTTCGTTGAATTCGCTGTCTAAAACACAAACTTCTCTCGGCATAAGGGTATCCTCGTCGATATATTTGGGAAGAATGAACATCGGTCTGCTCTTAATATCCCAACTGGTTTGCTCCGAACCCAGATCACGCGAAAGTAAACAATTCAAATTAAGTAATTTCCACAGCTCGTCATTTACGACCTGCTGTGAACAGTTACTCAAATCAGCAGGAGCATTGATCTCAAAATCATCGAAATCCATCGAGTTGTTCTGATTTATGGCGAAAACGATTCTAGGTATAAGGCCATATCGATTTTCCACATCGTGGACGATCCATTTTGAGCAAATATCGACGATTTTTTGCGGATCGCTGATGACGAAATATTCCGAAGCGAGCAAATCCTCCAAGATATCGCACGAAACCGACACGAAGTGCGACTCGACTGATGAGTCAGTTCTTGGGGCGACGATTAATTTGCACAGACAGACAATATACAAGTACGAATATTTTCCAGCATCGTTTATTTCGCAGATAACACGGAACGTTTTTATCAAATTTTCGTAATTATTCATTTTATCGATAACTGACGTCACGTGTTGGCGAAACTCGAATGATAATTGTGCAAGTTCTGCAGCTTCACAAATCTGCCATATGCGAAATATATCCTCACAAATTTCGCTCTTGGGCAGGCTTGGAATGAAACTGTGCAATAACCTTGTAACCCAGCTTTCAGACTGCCAATTATTACCGACTGCCAAATTCAATAATTCGATAATATCTTTAGAGTTCAACTGCCTTTCAACTCTGTACATGCGCGGAATGCAAATTTCTTCTTTTATGAGTTTCGATTTCAAGATAGCTGCAGCTTTCAACATTCGCATCGCTTCTGTCTTCGAATTGGAACCGGATTTTGGAATTTTTTCGAAATAAATGAAATCCACCATCAAATCGAAAGTTTTTTCATCGATGTCTACTACGAATTCTGAATTTTCAACCGAAGTAGGAATAGGGCCCGAGAAATACGTGGAAGCCTTTTCCAATATGCATCGATGAAGTTTGTAAGTTTTCGCGCCGGCTTTGACCGTTACATCGGATTCATCTAGAAATCTGAATATTTTGCTTTCATCAATCTTGTTGACGATATGGTTTTCACATACTGATTTCTCTCTGTGGCTGAGCTGCCCAACTGAAAAGGAAAAAAACCATTTGTTAATGATTCACGAGTGAAAATCAACTTCAAAAGTAACTAATTCCGAAAAAATTTGCCCCAAGTACGAAAAGAAAAAATTATTAAGTCTTGGAAGAGGTCACTGAGGAGGGAGCCAATCGCAATGTTCCTTCGATTTGAACAGAGATTTAATTTTTAGATTATTTGTCAAGGTACTTCAAGGATCGGGTGATTTTTGAAATATTTTTTTTGCCATGTCTGGATAGTTAATGCCACTTTCTAAAAGCCACTAGCTCCTAAATCATTTTGAGGCAACTGGGATTTCGATGATCCTAATCTAAATTTCATTTCAAGTTCGAATTTTTTCAGCTCTAAATTTTTTTAATTTCTTATTCTAAACTTTTTAAATAATTGTATCCAATATTATAACTTTTCCAACAGATTAAATTGGTTTTCAATTCCATACTTATATTTTTGAAAACTTCTTTCAATTAAGTAAATTATAGAGTTGAAAAGAATTTCAAAAACATGAAGTTGGAATTTTTTTGAAAATTCGGTTGAAAAAAAATTTGAGGAAAATTTCGAAATTATTGGTAAAATTTTCAAGATGAAAAAAATAAGAAGTTAAGAAAAATTGAAAAATCAAATTTGGAAAAATGTTGTGAATATTTAAATTGAAAAAATTTTAGTATTGAAAATTTTTTCAACTTATTTCTTCAAATTTTTTTATATTTTATATTTTTAAAAATTATTTTCAACTCTAATTATTCCAACTTTGAGTTTTTAAATAAATTTTCAACTTCATGTTATTCAAAATCCCTTCCAACTCAATATTTAAAAAGTAAGAAAGAAAAATATGAAATCGAAAAAAAATTTAAAAATCGATGAAAAAATTTCAAAGTTGGATAAAGCTTTGAAAAAAATTCGAAGAACAGGAAAAATTTTGAATTGGATCATCGAAATCCCAAGTGAGTCAAAATGATGTAGGAGCTAGTCTGAGAGCCTCAATTACCCATAAACATCTAAATTCTTAGGGAGTGGCTTCACCTATCCGGTGCGGTGCAGCGAGGTGCTTCTTGACACGATTTTTTCCGCTACAAATTTCAATAGTAAGAGTAATTTCAAGTCTGAAATTTGGAAAATTTCACATCATTTGAGTGGAATGACCGCTTCTTGAAAAAATTTCATTTTAAGCAAAATTATTAATTTTGAAAAACCGTTTTTTCAACCCTTCCAAAATGTAGTCAGGTCTCAATCGTACAAAAAAAAGGCTTCCGCGCGAAATTTTTGTTAAAATTGATTTTATAATTGATTCTTGTTCTGGACACTGAGATAGAAAAATTAAGCCCGTAGGCCCTTTTTATCCCCTCCCCCTTTCCCCAGGGTCCACCCCCATTATTTCAAACTTGTGTATCGCCTTATCTATGGGTCGTAATGAAAAAATTTTCAAACAAAAGTTATTTCTCAGCACCTAATGTACATTTTCATTTCTCATCAAAATCCATTTTGGAGCAACTCCTGCCCCCCAAATTTTAAAATAAAACAGTTTTCAGAAAACTTTAAAATCACGTTTTTTTCATTTTAAGCGAAAAGTTTCAGAGATACGGCAAAATTTGTAATCACAAAAGGCATTCAGAATTGAATTTCCTTTCCAATAAGTTTTATCACGACCATTTTCACCAACTTTTCTCGATAGGGTGGATCTCTGCCCCTCCCCCTTATCTGAAAAGTTGGACCCACGTAAAAAATTGAACGATTTTTGTTCTTCGATATCTAATGCATAATTTCATTTATTATCGGAATTCATTTTGGAGCAAATTTTGTTCGTGGGTCCAACTTTTGTGAAAACGAGGAAGGGGGGAGGTCCACTCTGTCGGGAAAATTTGGTGAAAATTGTCGTGATAAAGCTCATTGGAAAGGAAATTCAATTCTGAATACTTTTTGTGATTACAAATTTTGTCGTATCTCCAAAACTATTCGTTTAAAATGAAGAAAACGTGATTTTGAGGTTTTCTCAGAAACCTGTTTTGTTTCCAAATTTGGGGTGCAGGAGTTGATCCAAAATGGATTTTGATGAGAAATGAAAATGTACATTAGGTACTGAGGAACAACTTTTGTTTGAAATTTTTTTCATTACGACCCATAGATAAGGCGATACACACGTTTAAAATAATGGAGGGGGACCCTGGGGAAAGGGGGAGGGGATAAAAAGGGCATACGAGCTTATTTCTTTGTTTTAATGTCCAGAACAAGAATCAATCATGAAATCAATTTTAACAGGAATAGCGCGCGGATGTACGATTGAGACCTGTGACCTGACTAAAGGCTAAAAAATTAAAAGTTTCAAAAAGTTTCATAACATTTTTGTAGGAAATTTAAGGTAGTAAAAAATTTTACTCTTGACATTTTTTGATTAACCCTTATATTTCGACGGAAAATACGAAAAACTGATTTTGAGAGCGACTTTTACCGTCTTGTGAGGGTTGCCGGACACTTGCAGAGTGCAAGTCAATGTGAAATTCAGCTTTTCAAGAATTTTTTCCAAAGTTCAGACTAAAAATGGCAAATCACGCCCAGGCGCACCCCACCGGATAGGTGGCGTTGAAATTTTGTACTATTTTTGCCCTCTAGGTACAAAGAAATTGAAAAGTTGCAGATCGCGAATTAAATTTTTTTTTGAATTGTGGCCGAATTCAAATCGCTCCCTGAGACACATCAAAATCGATACATAAATTTTCTAGGCCACCTAAAATCATTTTTAACGAAATTTTTGAAAAATATCATAACACCAATGTCAACTGCATTTTCATGTACGAATTTTTCACAAAATTTCAGTTATTTACCTATTCAGTGATTTTAAGAGAACAAATTTTTTGGTTGTAAAATAAAAAATTCAAAGTAAGTATTTTTTGAAATTTTTGGTAGCAGTACTGCCAAATGAAATCTTGACGCCAAACTATTTTTCCAGCGGCCCTTCACTCAAGGTGAATAGTCCAATTTTTGCCAAAACCCAAGGTATTTACGTTTTTTCCCACTCTGTTCAATGAAATTAGTACAGCTCGCTAGGTGTAGATATAACTATCATTAAGTGCATCAAGTGTACTCACCCTCTGGATTAGCTTCTCCACAGTAGTTCAAAAGTTTTTGAAAACAGTTCTCAATTCGCTCTTGACTGGTATCTTTCTTGATTTCATCGAGCCACGGTTCAAATTTTTCGTTGGATATTAAAAAAGAGTTCGAATTAAATCCATAATTGGCGCCATTTAAGATCGCAGCGAAATGCTGTATCCGATTTTCAACATCGTGGCAAATCCATTTCGAACAAATTTGGCTCAACGTTCGTTTTGCACGGACATTACTCTCGCCGAAGAACTCGCACCACATTACTACTTTGTTTTGTATTATTTTGAGGAATTGCTCAAATGGTAAGGAAAGGACGAATTCTTCTCCATATTTGATGATCTCAATCAAATGAGCGGATATATATTTCAATAACTTTATTTCTAAATATCGATAATTTTGGTTTACTGTAGTAAATTGATATAATTCGATTACTTTTACATCCAAAGGGCGAACAAACTCGCGCTTCGAATATTCTTCAACAAAGTAACATTTGACGACATCCAGGTCGATTTCCATTTGCAAGTAATCCAAGCCCATTAACAATGCCAAATAATTATCCGCGTTCATGACTGATTTTAAATCCTTTCCATTTATTAGGTCGATTATTGCCGAAAACGTATCGCTATTCAATCCTCGAATTTCAACCACATCACAATTTTTTTCAGCGAAATCTTCGAAGAATAATTTTTCAAAGTAAATTGATTTCAATGCCAACTGAACACGATTCAAGTGATAAATTTTTCCTTCAACTTTGACCGCCACTGTTTCGCACAATGAATTTGGTTTCAGTTTCTTCTTGGGAGGTCTGAAATCACCAGATTCTTCTTGACAGTTCGATTCGAATTCAGTATCAGTCATCTTATTTCACCTTTGAACAAACAAATAGGTTTGATTTATTTTCAAGTACCGATGACTGAAATTAATAATGAATCAGGGGTGCAATTGAGATTTAAAAGATGACGTATAGCTGCTGTAATGTAGTCTGTTGATTTTCAGGTTTTTTTTTTGTTCAGCGTGCTCTTTCTTCATCGCAGTTTGCATTTCGTAAATCGATTTTTTATAAATTGAAATAAAAATGCAAAATGAGTTAACGAGATGCCAATTTCTTCAACTGAATGTCATCAAACCAACTTGAACACACACTAGGTATATCTATGTAGGGTCATTTTAATAATAATTCGATCAAAAATCTTTACGATATTCAAAAAAATTAAAATCGTGATTCAGGGGGGGGGGGGTCAGAAACAAAGTGCTTCATAACTTTTTCATTTTAAAAAAATCTACCAAAAATAGATTTCCAGTGGAAGGAGAAAGGTGGGTTCGATCAAAAAACGAATATTATTTCCCGAAAATGAATTTTTTTCAAACTGAAGATCGTAATTTTTCATTTTAGAGCCCATTATATGGAATTTCAAAAATGTAGAAAATTCGTCATAAAAAATTCAACCTGAGGAGTCAAAAATGCACCACGAATTCGTATTCATCGGCATCTTTGAAAATTAACCGAGTGTCCTAATCTCATCGATCATTAAATGCCAAAAAACCTCCAAATTTGGAAAAGATGATACGAAAATCTGCTCAAAAAATGATTCTATCATTTAAAAAAAAAAAAAAAGGATTTCCCAACGCCCAAATTTCATCGATTTTCAAATACCAAAAAATTCAAAATTTGAAAAAAACACGAAAAACTGAACAAAAAATTATTCCATTACGAAAAAATAATTCTCAAGTAAAAATGAACGTGTCACAACAAAAAGGACATAATATAGAAAAAAATGGCGTTTTTGGGAAATTGTGATTGAAGTTTGAGTATACTTTTTTAAATACTAAATTAAGGAATTGAGCTGGGAAAAAAATTTCACCTTAAAATTTCATGTTTTTGATACAAGAGAACAGCTCGCCCATTACTTGATATGTTTTCTATTTTTTTTCTGTATTGAAAACAGAAGGTTGAGTTATATGTCCTTTTTGTTGTGACAAAATTTCATTTCGACCCTTCTACGTTTGATGACGTATAATTTTTCCGGAAGTGAATATCGCACTTCGAAAAATGACAACTGTTTTTTTCATTTTCTTGGGTACAAAATTTTTTTTTCAAATTTATGACGAAAAATTAACTTAAAAAACACATCATTAAAATTTTAAAATTTTACAATCATCTGCATAGTGAAAAAATTAAACATTACGCAAATTCTCGAAAATCAAGCATGTAATGTAGGTACCGAAATTGCGATGTTCGCATTTTAAAAACGCCATTACTCTTCGAGAAAAACATATTGGAAGGTGGGAGGGGGCTCATTGGATAGAGAAAACTTCAGAGAATACGAATCACATTCAAATGAAAACACCGGAGGTAAATAAAAGATTAAAAACTACCCCGAGACGTCATAAATGTTGAATTATGCTTCCATCCCTCTTCTCCCACTTCTCCTACTCAGAATTACCACATCCATTGAGAAATTATCACCAAACATTTTTGAGCCTTGTTCCATATTTTGAATTCACATACGAGGCAAATTATTCGACGCACCAATTTTTGTTGACCTTGTGCAGATCGCAATTTACGCCGGGGCTAACAGGCCACTATTACATAAACGTGAAAACGGTGATTTTTACTTCGGCAAAGATGGATTTGGAGATTACGAATTCAACGACGAAATTCTCGCCAAGGTGAATTACTCGATACCCGCATCAGTCGCCATGATCGAGTTGTCGAAAATCCACCAGGGTAATTTGAACATCCTGATGCTGGGTCCGACCACTAACGTTGCCCTGGCTGGCGCCTCAGACAGAGAATTCTTCGATCGTATCAAGCATTTCTACGTAATGGGATCGAGTGTGGCTGGCGTGGGTAATATCAGACCCGGCGTCGAGTATAATTTCGCAGGTGATCCAGTAGCTAATTATGTTTTGCTTGATTCGCTGATTAGCTCGAAATTGACCTTAGTTCCTTGGGAAACGGTTATGCGTATGAATTCAGGTTACACCAGCGTAAGATTTGAAAAAAGTATCATTATTCTCATAATTAATATTAGTGTAGGCAAATTAGACAAAAAAGATTTCTGACCAGCAAAGCTTTTATTGCGGAAAACTGTCGAGAGAGGTCCCCCGAGTAACCCCTCAAAGTTACCACCCCCAGACCCCTTGCAAATTTTTTTATTGGGATTCCCCCCCACCCCACGGTTTTTTGCTTTTATCTCATTTGGATTTTATTTGACGGTAAAAATAGCTCAGTACTTTTTTGTTCTAAAGTCAATTTCCAATATTTTTTGTGTGAAAATTTTTTTTGTGCAATGCTGAGCAGAGGAGATAGAGAGTCCTGAAAGAAAGGGGATTACGAGAAAAATATCACCATTTAAAAACGTGATAATAGGTATAAAATCGTACTAAACTGCATACTTTGGCCATGAAAATAGTAGTATTATGTAAATTGGTGGTTATCCACCTAACCCCCCTCCTCTTCCTATGTGCTCACCCCACCGTACACATTTGCTTTTACTTAGCAGTGGCACTATGATCGAGGGGTGAGGTAGGATGAACTCGTAGGAGAGGAAGAGGGTCAAGATACCCTTTTGAACTTATTTCCTCTCCTACGTGTCCATTAGGGTGGACAGGCATCATAGCGAAATTCCGAAGAAAAAAAGTGACTTTTAGTGACCTTTTTTGAGAAAAAAGTGACCAAAAAGTGACCAAAAAATGACCAAAAAGTAACCAAAAGTAACCAAAAATTCGATTTTTACGGGGGGATTTTTTTACAGTTAAAAGAGGGCTGAAAATTCAAGAAAAAGTGAGGGGAGAGGGTCAAAATTCAATGAATTAATTAGGTAATCTAAAAATATAATTTTTTTAGTGGCACTTTAGGAGGCAGATATACATAATTAATTTAATTATACAGATTTGAGCAAAGAAAAATTGAAATGCACCATACACTCTGCTTCTAGTGCTGTGCCTCTACCAAACTAGCGCATACCTTCCCAACTACTATCTCTCAGACAATCATTTTCCCGGCAATCTTTCCAAATTTTCTGTCTGACATTCTGTCCAACTTTCCATCTAACATTCCATCTAACGCTCCATCTAACTTCTTTGAGTCTAACATAATGTCATTATGTCTTAATTTAAAAATATTACTGTCTAACACTCCATATAATGCTTCATCTAACTTTCCATCTAACGTTCCATCTAACTTCTTCCAGTCTAACATAATGGCATTATGTCATAATCTAAAAATGTAACTGTATAAAACTCCATATAACGCTCAGTCTAATTTTCCATCTAACTTTCCGTCTAATAATCCGTCTACATATTTCCGATCAAATTTCCTAATCGAATTTCTTAATCGAATTTCTAGATCGAATTTCCGATCGATTTCTACAGTTTTCCAACTATCTTTCTGATTTCCAACTATCTCTTTTCAACCGACTTTTCGACCAACTTTTTGACCGACTTTCTGACCGACTTTTCAACTGACTTTTTGACCGACTAAAATACAAATTTTTTCCAAATTTTTTCAAGTCTAACATAATATCATTATGTCTTAATCTAAAAACGTTACTTAACCATCCCAGTGTTCCATAACACCTCCAGCGTTACATTACACTTTTCAAATTTTACCCCCCCCCCTCCCCAGCCCTAAAACATATTCATGTGAAAATTATGTTTTTCAAATTTTTTGGTGTCCACCATAATGTCATTATGTCTTGACCTAATCTCTCCAAGTCTAACATGTTATCAGCAAATTATCATGTTCAAATATAATATTTGATTTTATTTATAAGTTTTTTCAAGCCTAACATAATGTCATTATGTCTTGATCCACTGTGATCATTACACATAACCCGTAACTCGTCCAAGTCTAACATGATATCAGCAAATTATTATGTTCAAATATAATATTTAATTAAATTTATAAGTTTTTTTAAGTCTAACATAATGTCATAATGTCTTGATCCACCGTAACAACATAATGTCATTATGTCCTTGATCCACTGTGATCATTACACATAACCCGTAACCCGTCCAAGTCTAACATAATATCAGCAAATTATTATGTTCAAATATAATATTTAATTAAATTTATAAGTTTTTTTAAGTCTAACATAATGTCATAATGTCTTGATCCACCGTAACCGTAACCATTTTCAAGCGTAACCATTTTCAAGCGTAAGAATTTTCTAGCGTAAGAATTTTCTAGCGTAAGAATTTTCTAGCGTAACCATTTCAAAATTTTACCCCCCAGGCCTAAAGACATATCCATGTCAAAATGACGAGATTTTTGGAACAAACAATTAATATAATGACCTATATCTATTATCTACTCACTAAATCCGAATCAGTCAACTTTCGTAAAACTATGTCTTTTTGAATCAGTGAAATGAATTTATTTGAAAATCTGTGATATTTCAATTGTTCGATTGATTTATTTTAGTCAAAATTATTGATTTATTCTGTCGAATGGGAAATTGATTAAAAAATCAATTACTTTACTGATTTAGAAAAATAGAATTTTTTTAAATTTAGAAATAGAAATTATTGAAATATTGCCCGAGCGAAGCGAGGGCAAATTTTTTTTTGAAAAATCATTATCAACTTTTAATTTTTTTCTTGAAAAATTTCAAAAAATAGCAATTTTTACGTAAAACTTTGAATTTTTGCCTAAAAATTCGAAAAAAGTGACTTTGGGAGGAAAAAAGTGACTTTTAGTGACCTTTGGATGAAAAAAGTGACTTTTAGTGACCTTTGGATGAAAAAAGTGACTTTTAGTGACCAAAGCCGAAAAAAATGACAAACACCCTAAAAAAAGGGACATGGTATGATGCCTGGGCGGATCAAAAAAAAATATATATCTTGGGTTTTGACCAAATTTGGTGGGGTGGTTTACTTTGAGTGGGAGACTTCACAAAAAAATTTTGAGCCCCCGAGGGGCAAGGGGAGGGGACTAGGAGGTGCTCAAAGTGCACCTACTTTTGAAAAAAAATGCTGTTTTTGCCTTTTTTAGCCAATGAAAATTGTTTGAGAAGCCTTCGTAGGACTTGAAAGATGAGATTTTAGTTTCTACGTCTCCCTAAATCATCGCCATCCTTCTCCGATCAAAACACCGACTGCTACCAGGGGGTTGAAAAGTTGCAGATTGTAATATTTCAATAATATGAAATTTTCACTAAGCTGGAATGATTTTTTTTCATCGAGTAAGTGAACAAAAATTTTTTTCAACCACTGAAAGTGAATTTTGAAAAAAATTGAAAATTTTGAACACCAGTGCACCCAACAATGGTTTAGGGAGGCGTGGAAATTAAAGTCGCATCTTTTAAGTCCTACGAAGGCTTCTCACATAATTTTGATTGGTTAAAAAAGGCAAAAAACAGAGTTTTTTTCAAAAGGAGGTGCACCTTGAGCACCTCCTGTTCCCCTCCCCTTGCCCCTCGTGAGCTCAAAAATTTTTTGTGAAGTCTCCCACTCAAGGTAAACCACCACACCAAATTTGGTCAAAATCCAATATATATATTTTTCGATCCATTCTAGTGTCCATCCCACCACACCCCTCAATCATATCGCCATTGTTGAATAAAAACAAATGAGTACGGTGGGGTGAGCACATAGGAAGGGGAGGGGGGTCAGGTGGGTATTAACACCACCAATTTACATAATAAGTACTACTATTTTCATGGCCAAAGCATGCAGCTTAGTACGATTTTATACCTATCATCACGTTTTTAAATGATGGTATTTTTCTCATAATCCCCTTCTTTCAGGACTCTCTATCTCCTCTGCTCAGCGTTGCACAAAAAAATTTTTCACACAAAAAATATTGGAAATTGACTGTAGAACAAAAAAGTACTGAGCTATATTTACCGCAAAATTAAATCGTAAGAAGTTAGACGTGAAAACCCGTTTTTTTAGGGATGTGGAACCCCCATAAAAAATTAGCAAGGGGTCTTGGGGTGGTAACTTTAAGGGGTAACTCAGGGGACCTCTCTCGACAGTTTTCCGCAATAAAAGCTTCGCTGGCCAGAAATGTTGCTTTTTGTCTACTTTTCCTACACTATATAGACACGGTTTAAAAAAAAAATCATTACGTAGGATTGGGGAAAAAATGCACTCAAGGATCACGATTCCAAAATTGCAAAATTTCTGAACGGAATAGAGTCGCAAGCTTTGAACACATCGGATTACGTTCCAGCAGACGCGATGGCTGCCACTGTCATGTTATTCGGAAATGACATCGTTAAGAAATCGTTCGAAGCTCATGTCGAAGCAGTATTCGAAGGAGCAGCTCGTGGCGCAGTTTTGGTCGACTATGCAGGTCGTATTACTCCTTCGAATGCTAGAATTATACTCTCTGTCGACATAGAAGCATATAAAAGAATATTTCTGTGCGCGTTCACGAAAAATTGTAACGAATTGAAATAAACCATTCGACGTTTATCTTCTTTTCGTAAAGATAATACTATTGTAGTACATACGTACGTCGTAAAATGTTCGACAATAATTATCAACTCTTATCAACTCTCGATGTATTGTATGTTAATATTTACTCATTTTATAACCAGCTTAGCAAGTATTTTCTGATTTAACTCCAATTATACCTGTTAACTTATGCACTACATACATTTATTGTAAAATTACTTTTCATCCAAGTAGATACTTCATACCTACTCCATAATCAGCATTTATCGTAAAAGTAAAACTCAAAACACTTAACTTCAATGATTTTACATTCCTATTGATCAAGTGTTTCATACCTATGTATTTTCAATTTTCAATCGTACCGAAAACTGAAAAATAACTTGGGACTGATAAGAAATATATTTTAAAATCGATTGAATATTTCAATAAAAATTTTTATACCAGAGGTGTGAAAACGTGAAAAAACTTTTTCGTAGATATCTGTTTCCATTTTCTGGCGTAATGTTACATTTCTCGAGAACATTTCTGTTTCCAGAACGCGTTTCCATAATTGAGAATTTTTTGCATTTCTAGTTGGAATTGAAGGGAATAGTCAGAAATATGAAATATTTAATTACGTCGTTTCAAGATAAGGTGAGAGGGAAGCTCGACAGCACTGTGTTTGAAAAAAATTGTCTAATTTTTTGTAAAAAATATTTTGAAAAATATTGATTGGATATGTTTTGAGGAATCCAAAACCGTTACAGTTTGAAAGGCATATCATGCTGCATGTGTCCCGAAAAAGGCCCCACTCTCCACCCTCCACTTTCCAAAAATGTAGAAATTTTGATTTTTATTCAAAATTTCCAATTTTTGGAGCTGGGAGCCTTTTTTTGAAACTGCCAGGTCTATGATACAACCATCTAAACAACTTTCTCATAATCTTCACGAAGTTTCAGACTAAAGTCAAAAACAAATCAACATTTTCAAACTTTTTGTTGTTGGCAGTTTGAATGTTGGAACCTTGTAAGTTAGGTATAAGGAATATTTAGGATAATTAAAAGGCTCTTGAACTAACTTTTTTGAATTCCAGGCGATTTCATATCAAAATCGAGCATGCAAATTTTCAAAGATAATTTTTTGGGGCATATCTACTGCATATTACAAATTTTTGAAAAAACCAATGAACGAAAAGAAGTTGGAAAATGCATAAAAAATAAACGAACAGTAACAGAAAATACCGTAGTGAATTAATACCTTAAAAATGATTTTATAACATAAATAAGGTTTAATAAAATAAGTAACATTTTTGCGAACTTTGGTTCAAGTGTTTTAAAAATTGAGGAAAATTTGGAAAAGGTAACCGCAACTTATTTTTCCCAAAAATTTATTTGAACTCTGAGACTATTAAAAAAAATTTTCGAGCCTTGAAATTTTTTCGAAATCTAAAATATTTTTCAACCCTAAAAATGATTTATCAAAAATTTTTCAAACTCTTAAATTCTCAACATTTTTTCAAATTAAGTAGGAATAAACTTTCTTTCAATTTTTTTTCAAATTGTAAATTTTTCTCTCAATTTCTTTCCAACCATAAAATTATTCCAACTAGAAAATTCTTCTTATACTTTTTTCTGACATTAAAATGGTACAAAATATTTTCAAATTCAAATTCTTTCCAGTTTTGAAATTTTAATAAAAATTCTGTACCTTTTGAATTTTTTCCTCGGATATCTGTCAACTTTTTTTCTAAACGTTTTGTCAATCAATAAACTTTGAATTGTTAAAATATAATTTTCCAAAAAAAAATTGAAAGTAAGTATAAGAAACAATTTTTTTTTAATTTGATTATGAGGCTCGTTGTGTAAAAAAAACGTCATTTTTCATATTAATGTGTAGAATTTTAGGATTAAAAAAAATTGAAAAAATTAAAGATTTAATTTATAATTAGAGAAGAGAAGTTGAGTAGAAAAAATTTTGAAAAAGATTTTATAGTTTGAAAATTTTATAAGAAACTTTCAAGAGTTGAAAAAATTCAGAGAAAAACAATACGTTGAAAACGTGTATTTTGAATGTATGCACTCTTTATTTTGAGCCCACGCATCGAATGAACGAGAGACTCATGTGAAGCATCCTGCGTGGGACAAAAAATACACGCTGAGATTAGAAAAAAATAATCGATAAAAATTTATTTACCCCCCCCCCCCCGGACCAAAAAAGGTCATTACACTTGATGAATATCGTTGATCTTACATTACTTTCATATTTATAAACACGAATGAGAACCAGGAACTTTGATGTACGATTAGATAAAATTCCTATATTTATAATTTGCAGTACTTTAACTAAGTATCTGTATCTCAAGTAGGTAATTAACTAGGCCAGAAGGAAATTAGAATCATTTCATAGCTCATCCCAGTAAATCGAAATGAGGCGAAAATCGAACTCGAAAATCACATACCTTCCGATACCGTCACTAGTTCTTTCATTTCTGCACGAATTTCATTGCTGAAGCTGTAGCTGTAGCAACTGAAATTGTCAATAAATCGAAGTAATATCTTCGACTTGTAGTTCGTTCAAAAATTGGAGGAAAAAAACTTGTCAATAATTTAAACAGTTTTTAAAATGGACATACTAAAGTGATAAGATGAAACAAATTTTAAATTTCACTTTTTTTTCATCCTTCTCCAAGCCACCAGAAAATTACGATAATAAAAAATATTTTACATTATCATCGATCTCAAAAAGTCAAAATTTCATCACGACGAAATATTCATCATTTTCCAAGTTCGACTTCGACGCAGGGTCAACCTTTGCAGTGAGTTAAATCCTCGAAACAAGAGGTACATTTTGAAAAATCTGCCTTCCTGGAGTGATAAAATCCACAGGGTGTTCCATAAGTGGACGTCCATACCTCATTTTTTGATATAACCGGGTACCACTGAAAAAAACTTGAGATGAACATGTTGCCTATTTTGATAATTGAAGGGGCAAAGCTGCTTGCAAAAAAATTACGTAATTTTTTTTTCAATCATGGAAATGGAGGAATTGACAGTACTTTGAAAATTGAACAAATTTTCATCTCATGACTTTTTACCTAACTTCACAATTGAAGGGGCTACAGAAAAATTGTTTTAAAAAAATTCTAAAAAAATAAATCAATTAAGGGAATGGACAGTACGTTGAAAATTGGGTAAATTTTCATCCGAGAACTTTTTGCCTAACATGAAAAATGAAGGGGCTACGGGTCATTCAAAATGAGTGGGGTTCGAAATTTTTTCAAATTTTTTCCATTTTGAATGCACCGTAGCCCCTTCATTTTTCATGTTGGGCAAAAAGTTCTCGGAACAAAATTTTCCTAATTTTCAACGTACTGTCCATTCCCTTGGTTGATTTATTTTTTTAGAATTTTTTTAAAACAATTTTTCTGTAGCCCCTTCAATTGTGAAGTTAGGCAAAAAGTCATGAGATGGAAATTTGTTCAATTTTCAAAGTACTGTCCATTCCCTAGGTTGATTTATCTCTTTAGAATTTTTTTAAACCAATTTTTTCTGTAGCCCCTTCAATTTTGAAGTCAGGCAAAAAGTCATGAGATTAAAATTTGTTCAATTTTCAAAGTACTGTCCATTCCTCCATTTCCATGATTGGAAAAAAAATTTACGTAATTTTTTTGAAAGCAGCATTTGCCCCTTCAAGTGTCAAGATAGGCAACCTGTTCAACCCAAGTTTTTTTCAGTGGTAAGTACCCGTTTTTATCCAAAAATGAAGTATGGACGTTCACTTATGGAACACCCAATAAAATTCTCATTACAGATTTTTGAGCCTCGACTGCATTTCTCAATTTTTTGAAATTTTTGACTAACAATTTTTTTTAATTCAATATTTTTTTCTGTCCTTGAACTAAGATTTCAATTTACGCCGGAGCAACGCGATCAATATTACACAAATACGAAGAAGACACGAGCTTCTACTTCGGCCACGACGGATTAGGAGATTACAAATTCGACGACGAAATTCTCGCCAAAGTGGATTACTCGATGCCCGCATCAGTCGCCATGATCGAGTTATCGAAAACCCACGAGGGTAGTTTGAACATCCTGATGCTGGGTCCGACCACCAACGTTGCCTTGGCTGGCTCCTTAGACCCAGGATTCTTCGACCGTGTCAAGCATTTCTACGTAATGGGAACGAGTGTGGCTGGCGTCGGCAGTGTCAGACCAGGCGTCGAGTACAACTTCGCCGCTGATCCGGAGGCGAATGTTGTTTTGCTCAATTCAACGATTAGCTGGAAATTAACCTTACTGCCTCGAGAAGCAGTTGCGAATTCTGGCCATTCTAACGTAAGTACCTATGATTCGGAATAATTGTATGGTATTTTCAGCACTTGAAAAAAATCATTACTTAGGAATGGCGAAAAAATGCACTCAAGGGTTACGACTCAAAGATTACAAGATTTCTGGACGGAATCGAGTCGCGATTTTTGATCAAACCCGGGTATTCTCCTTCAGACCCTATGGCAGCCACTGTCGTGTTATTGGGAGACAAATTCGTTAAGAAATTGATCGAGGCTCGAGTCGAAGCTGTAGCAGATGGAGCAGCTCGTGGTGCAGTTTTGGTCGATTATGCAGGTAATGTTAAGCCCCCCAATGCTAGAATTGTGCTGGCTGTCGACTTGGAAGCTTATAAAAGTATTTTTTTGTGCGCGTTTACAAAAAATTGTAACGATTTGAAATAAACCTTTGAATGTTTATCCTTTTTTCATTTAATCTGCACTTTTTATCAAAAATTAGATAACAACTCTTATTACAATTCACGAACTCAAACGTTAAAATTCGGTGACTCCATAGTCAATGAGTCATACCAAGATCCGTATCTAACTCTTCTGATAACGTCTCCAGATCGAAACGTTGGAATATTTTTCAAATCCGCTTCGTATTTCTATTTCTTCGTGTTTCTAGGTAAATAAATATTTCATAATCACAATCAACTTCCACGAACCGATTTTCAAAAAATAAAAAAAAAAAAAACACAGACACTCAAGATGATAAATTTTATCACAGTTCATTTTCATCATTTATTATAAAAATCAGTAAAATAGAAATCTACGAAAAATAAAAGGAAATTACGATCGTGATAAGATACGAGTTTGCTGAAACGAGCCATGCGGCACGCTGCGAAATGACGACTACCAACATGATGATATTTTCAGTTTCATCTGTTGATGACAAATATCATGTACATTATTACGTGCGCGTTTAGAGGCCAGTTAGTGAATAAAATTTTGGATTTTGAAAATTATTGCGAGTAATTCAACGTTGGAAGATCCAACCAGAAGAATGATCCGGTCTGCGTACTGATTCGTGGTAAGGATGGAATATGTTACTTTGTGAATAAATAGGACAGTTTGAAAAATTATAAAGAAGAGTTCATTATGAAAATTTGGATTAAATTTCATTAATATCAGGCCAATACTATAAAAGTTGAAAAATTCCTCGAAAAAACGTCACTTTACTGCAGCATTGTTGAAAAAAATAAAACAAAATCGTGATTAAAATTGTTACCTAGTACTTGATAAATAATGGAAATTAAACGAAATTATGAAAAAATTCGAAATATTGATGAAATAAATTGAAAAATGAAATTTTTTTGAAAATAACCTCGATATCTCTTGAAATTTCAGAAAAAAAGTGAACTTCTAGAAAAAACATTCCAATGGAATACAAAAATTGGAAAAATCATAGTTACAGTTATTCTGTGGCAAAAATTTCTCAAAAGGACACAAATTAAATAGAATTATTGTTTTTAAAAATCGTTCAATTTTCATAAGATTGAAAATTTTTCTTAAACGTCGTTCAAAAGTCAAGAAAACTTCTCATTTTGACGAAAAAATCGTCAAAAGTGAAGGAAAAACAAGAAAATTATGTTGAAAAAATATAACTTCCCATACCTCTTAAAATTAATGAGAAAAATTGGAATATTAGATCGATTTGATTTTTGTTGATTTTTTAAACGAGATGAATTCCCAGCCCAAAAATTATATTTTTTCAAGGTAAGAAGATAGAAAATGAGAACACATGAGATAAAAATTCATTCTATTGAAAAAATTGTGAGCTAGGTAACCTTACAGAGTTAAACTAAAGAATTCCTACACAGATAAATATTATAAAAACTTGAATCGTAACTCTAACCCCTCCCCCTCCCCCTCATCATTTCCTAAAAATTATGAATAAGTACCCTCTGATTTAGAATTTTTCAAGCATAATTCCCTTCTCTTTAAATCATTATCTAGCCAACTGAGTTTTATGATACTGACTTGGGTAATTATTCGTCAATATATAAAGCTGAAAAAACACTCAGAAGATCCAACAGAAAATAAGAAAATGAAAAATAGAAAATCCATTTCATCATATTAAAAATCATCCTGCTGATTTTGAGAAAAAGAATCCGTGACTTGTTTCCCTTTCCATCCCAACTCGCGACCAATAGTGATATTTTTCTAAGAAAAATTCGGTAAAAAATAAATAAATAAGTCACCGAATCCAAAGCAAGAGTAAACATTCAACAGAATTTTTTCCGATTTCCAAAAGATTTCCATTAGAGATCTTCACTTGAAAATTATCCTGATCAAAATGACTTATGTATTTGATGTTGGATTTCAAACAATCAAAGTCACGTGTAATGAAAATGAAAAAAAAAACGAGTAAAGTTGATCGGACACGATTATTATAAATCAGTGATTCACTTCTGATTTGTTCGTAGAACAATTTACCTATGAGTCAGTACTCAGTACGTCCAAAGTACAAATTTTTCAACCTCCATAAAAAAACGCACATCAGAATGTATAAATTTCCTATTTTTCTTACAGATTGATTGAAAAAAAAGTACCCTTCTTGAATAAGTATTCTATTCAGACATTCGATCTTTCCCCTCACTCCCATACTTCTAATCGAACAAAAAGTATCAAAAAATAGATTCGTACCAAACGAAATACAATTTTTTTCGCAGTTTTTGAAAAATCAATTCTTCCTAGGTTCACTTTGGAGATATGTGACCTTCCAGGAAGAAACCGACCTTCGGTCCGAAAAAAAATTTAAAATAAAAGTTTCTCAATCAATCCAAAACAATGATTATCATTTGTTTTGGATTGATTAAGAAACTTTTTTTTTAAATTTTTTTTCGGACCGAAGGTCGGTTTCTTCCTGGAAGGTCACATATATTTAAAAAAATTGTGAAAAAATTTAATCCGAGTAAACAACCCTGATTTTTTCAAGAGATCGAGATGAATGAGCTTTAAATTTTGAAAACAAGTTAATCAAAATTTCTTAATTTTTGGAATTTGTGAATATTTTTAGGGCATCTAGGGGCACAATGCAGCTCTCAAGTTGACATTTTCAAATTACTCGTAAAATTTATTTTTAGAATGCAATCAATATTTATCAGATTTACAGAAGAATACCCATTTTTTTCAAACAGTTTTTTTTTCGAAAAAATGAGTCAACTGTTTATCCCATTTCTTGAAACTATGTCAACTTTTATTCTAAAAATGTTGTAGCAAGGTGTCTAACAAAACTTGTTGAGCCAAAAACTTGACTTAGCTTGACCTTTATGGATGACTGTTTTGACTTTTTTATGGGTCACCTCCTTCCTCCCCACCACAAAAAAATTACGAATGACTTCAAATATAATTCAAAAAAACCACGATGAGTTCCTAAATTTATATTTTTACGAACTTGAATCGTGAACTGCACCCTGAAGTGTTTTCAACAATATTTTCCCATTTTATCGAATTTTGAAAAACGAAAAAAAAAAAAAACAATACGACTTTTGATAGTGTTTTTCAAAGCACAGAGATATTTTCTATAATGAATAGAAGAACACTGCCCGAGCGAATCCAGGACGAAATTTTTTATTAAAAATCCTACAAAAAATAGCAAAAATTACATTTTTTACTTTTGGACGTCAAAATATTTAAAAAAAGCTTGACCTTTGAGTCAGAAAGCTTGGCTCTATCTGACCAGCATGACTTTTTGGTAAAAAGTTTGACTTATCTTGACCGTTAGACACCCTGAGTAAAAAATGAACAAAAAAAACACGATTTTAACTCCCTTCCAATGATCAAAATTTTTCCTGCTAGAAGGAAATGTCGAGATTAAATCAAGAGGAAAAGGGAGTAAGAGCAGCTCGTTTCTTCAATACTGAATGAATATTATCGGAAAATGTCTTCAAAATGAATAGATAATTTTTCAGATTTATCAAAAATATTCTACCCCCCCCCCCCCCTCATGGAACTTTTTCTCAATTTCGAAACTCTCTATTGTCACTTCTCAATTTATACGTTTTTGAACATTAAAAAAATTTAATTCCTCCTTCTTTCATAAGAAATAAAAGGGTTAAAGGGTCAAAATACAATTATGTCTTTTTTGTTGAAAATGTAAACAAACTTTGAGCCCTTCTAATTCTCACATGAGAAAACGGAAAAACAGAAGTTTTTCATGGCATGTACTTCCTTTGAGGAGTACCTCAATAATTTATCAAAACCTGGAAATAACGGCCATCTCAAAACCTTGGTAAATTATTTTTCAATAGAGAACTATTTTTCAAAAATCATTATAATGCCTCAAATTCTTCGCGAATAATATTGAAAATTTTATTCGCAATAAAAATTAATTAATCATCAAAATTGTTCAAAATCCAAAATTTTCTTTAAAATCTTTCAAAATAATTTGACATTATGAATCAAAAAATAGAAAAAGAAATGTAATCAAATAAAATTTACAACAGAATTTTTAATTAACAATTTTGCACCCACCAGTCCATTTATTTAAATTTTTTCAAGTAGGTATAGAATTGGAAAAATTTTGAACCTCTTTTTAATTGGAAAAGTTCGATGCCTTTATTTTCTTTCCCACAAAACGATAGGACATTTTTATGGAACTTTAAACCAATTTTTGACCCCCCCTCCCCCCGTAAGTCCACTCTCTCAAGTATATGGGAAAAATCACTGGAAAATCAGAGAAAATTCACTGAAATGTTACTAAAATTTATGAAATTTGCTGAAAAATTAGTGAAAATATTTGAAAAATCAGCGAAAATTTTCTGAAAATCAGTGAATTTTGTTGATTTTCCCTGCGCTGCAATTTTGATTATTTATCAGTGACTTTTCACTGATTCAGAATAGAAGAGCAAGAAACGAAACCTGCTGATTAAAATAATCCTCTTCATCAAGCGCTTACAAAATTTTAATCTATCTTCGAGAAAAAAAAATAAAAAATTTTAATTCTCAAAAAATATATTTTTATTGCAGGATATATCTCAATCGGACTCCAACTCGACCAGAAAACCCCACCGTTGTTTGCTCCATAAACGCTAAAAATCAACAAAAACCTGTCAAAATGAGCGACCATCAAAATTCACCATCTTCAACCCCAACCACCCTAATCTTCACCACATCGCCTCAACCTCTACGAGAAATCGCCTCAGCTCAGACAGCCTTCTTACTCTGGCGTCTAAAAATACAATCTCGTCCCGCTGGCGAAATCCCCACCACTCAGTGGTTCCAAAAACAGAATTTCACAGCAAACGACATCGTTCCTCAGGCTCAGCCCGTCCAATACATCCTCGATCCTTACATCAAATCAGTCGGCGTCGATTTGAGGGAATGGCTGGAATACCACACCGAACGAATCTTCTTCGATAGCCCTCCTCACAGCGTTATTTGGAAATCATTCGACAAATTGAAATTCCAACACGATGGCAGTCTGGATTACGTAACCACTGCAAAAAACCTCGTCAGCTGTAATCGTCTGAGTCGAAATGATAAATACAGACTGGCTTGTTGTTATTGTATGGAGGAGACTGTTCGACAAATGTGGCCTACTTTTTATATAAATCAATATTCTGGTCTTTCTAATAACGCTTCCAAGTCCATAATAAAATATTGGAGCGAGCAAATGCTCTACGAGTTGAGAGGTAAACGAGAAAAAGTCAAAGATGCGACCACTTCAGCCAAACGTAAGCTTTCGATTGTCTACAAATATCCTCGAAATTGGACCGCTGTCGAGTATTTTTTCAATAAACTGAATCCCGATGAAAAACCCGGCCATATTATCGATTTGATCGATTACAGCATCACGTACGCGATTTGCCTACTGCCAAAATTGACATCGAGTCAGATTCGTAGCGTGATGGAGAAAAAAGGATTCGCGATTTGGATTCGATTTTCCAAGGAATTGAAATACTCGGAGTACGCGATTCAAACTTGGTATTATATTCGATACTTCACCAGCCAAGATTCGTTCTATAGCATGATAAAATTAACCATCGAAGAACAATTGCTGAAAATACAAACGAAATCGAACAAGTTTGTGATAAGTTTACTCTACGAGATCTGGATCAGTGCTCCTGATCACTTGAAAAAAGGCAACGTACAGCGTTATATTTCCAGCATCGCTCAAATTTCATTCGAGTCGAACGAAGATATGTTCAGGGTGATCAATCAAGACAACCGGTTCTTCCTGGAGATTTTATCAGAAACCAGTTTCGAGCTGAGGAGTCGTCTGTGGGACCGATTTTCATCCAAAATGATCATCTCCATTCGACCGAAATATCTGCACCGATTATTCGAGCTGTGCATCGGAGACGACGATCAAATCGCCAAATACAAACAGGCCTTTCTTTCTGACCCATCCACGTATAAAAATATCAAAAAACATTGCATCGATTGGGTGAAAAAAGGATATTACATTTATTTCGACGAACTATCCGCGGTTTGCTGTTTAGACGACGAAACCGCGACGAAACTCAAACAAGACGTCCTCATATCCTGCGATAATCTAGCCCACGATGTATTCCAATTGAATAATAAAGACGAATGGCACACGTTTCGAGGTTTCGTCGATGGCTCTTTCACAGACCCCGAGATAGGCCGAGGGTACAAAAAATGTTTCGCTTACTCGTATCGACTCCGTCAAGATTTATTCTCCGCTCTGAACCGAGGACGAATCCAAGATGTGGTTTATTTCCTCGATTTATTTCTAAAACAAGACGATCTCGTCGAACTGAAGCGAGACATTTTCGACGAATGCCACGGTAATCTGATGGCAGCGAGAATTTACAACTTTACGACCTCCAACTGGCAGAAATTTTTCGAGTGGTGTCTCGGCAGCGAAACTGAGGTCGCCGAGTTCAAATTGTCGATACCGATAAACGATATTTTGGCGGTATTTTTAGAGAAATACGTAAGATTTAATTCGAAATACGATATTATTGGAGTGAAAAATCAAGACGAGTGCGATTTAATTAAATTAGGTATTTTTTTGGAATGGTATTTTAATTCCAAAGAATTAGTCAAAGAGTATAAAATGAATAAGATATGTAGCTACAATGGCGTTAAATCGATCAAGGAAACGTTTCAGACCGAGAATGATCACGTCATCGATAAATTGGTGGACTGGTTCTTCGAAGGAGACGAACTGTTGATAAGCAAGTGGAATAATCCGATGTCAGCGAATATTCCACCTTTCGTAGTGAACGTGATGAAGATATTGAGAAAGAAGTGGGCGTACTGCGGAGATATCTGATTACAAATTGGATGGGTAGAGCGAAAGAATGCTGAAGAGGCAAAATGGAATTAAATGAGAAATTACGAAGGAAATGATTTCAGCCAAGACTAACGTGCATGTTTCTATTTATTTTTAAGTAGGTAAGAAAACGTATTTTTAAAATCAAAGAGGCAAATTTATTTTTGAAAAATTTGGATCAAAATATTTATTTGTGACGTGGTTTTCAAAAAAATTTTGACTCGTGATTTCTGTAGAATATTGATTGATAAATACGAAAAAATTGGTTTGAAGGCTGGATCTCGACCCCAAATGCCTTTAAAAATGCACCCAAAAAATTATTATTTTTTATTATCGATTCTGAAATGAAATTTTTCTATGGAATCGAAAAAAAAATCATTTGAGGACCATTTCATATTCCAAAGAGCCTCAAATTCCAAGAATTTTTATTTTTATTATGAAGTATTTTAATGTTAAATTTCATGCAGAATTTGCAAAAATTGGACTGACGATCGTATCGTACTTTCAAGCGATTCAAAACCGAAAAATTTGAAAACTGGTTTCAACACTGAATTTCGTCCTCACGTGCCCCAAAAAGCTCCCAAAATTATGTTTTTTTCAAATTACAGATCCTAAAATTAAATTTTATTTGAAACTTGAAAAAAATTATTGGAGAGTCATTTTGGAGGTCTCAAAAAGAATCATAATCCCAAAAAATTTAGAAATATTGATTTTCATTTTTGCTATCAATTATTTTAATCTTATCAACGCAACGTGGAGAATGTGAAAAAATTGACTGAACGGTCGTATCGTGTTTGAAATTGCTTCAAAAATGGCAGCTCCAAAAATTTGGAAACTCGTTTAAAGGCTGAATCTCCCCTAAAGGGTCTTGAAAAGCTCCCAATTTTTTCCGTTTATTTTTCAAAGATCCTGAAATAATTTTTTGGGGGGATTCGAAAAAAATAATGGAAGAGCCACACAATGTGCCAAAAGGTCCCAAAAAAGGTCCCAAAAAAGGCTTCAAATTCCAAAAATTTGGAAATCCTAATTTATATTTTTGATTTTCAATTAAATATTCTAATTTACAATTTCGCAGAATCCAGAAAAATTTGTTTGACAATCAATCATTTCTCAAAAAATGACAGCCTCAAAAATTTGGAAACTTGTTTTTAGGCTGGATCTCTCCCTCAAATGCCCCAAAAAGCTCCCAATTTTTTTTTCAAATTACAGATCCCGAAATTAAATTTTACTTGAAACTCGAAAAAAAATTATTGGAGAGTTGTATGTCTTTAAAAGCCTCAAAAAGGATCCTAAACCCCAAAATATTTAGAAATTTTCATTTTCATTTTTGATATCAATTATTTTAATCCAATCAACCTGAAGAATGTAAAAAAATTGACTGAACGGCCGTATATCGTGAAAAAATGGTTTTGAATAACATTTTTGAATGTTTGACTAAATTCTAGCCCTCTTTCGTAGGTCACATCCCAATTTTTGGAAAATACTCAAAAATGGGGCTCAATTTGAGGCTCAAAAAGGGTCAAAATTGCTTAAATTCAATTTTCACTAATAATTTCGTTCTGCTTGTAAAATTTTAACCCATTTTGATAGGTCGCAACCCAAGTTTCAGAATTTTTTTCATAATTTAATTTGTGATGAAAAGGGGTGAAAATCACACATTTTCTCTACTTTGAAATTCCACCATGGCGTATTGTGCAAACCATTTTCCTTAAACTTTGGCTAATCGGATGCGGAATGAATGTGGGTATACACTTCGTTTAATTTTTTTTGCGCCCCAGACCACATGTCGCATACAGAGGCATTATTGTGCCAAAATTGGTCAAATTTGGCGAAAAATCGCACTTTGGGGGGCCTAGCGCCTCATTGTGCCAGTGGCCCAAGGGTTGTGACATATATTTGGAGTCGAGGGAGTGTCTGCCATCACACTGTGAAAAATTTTTTGCGCCCGGTCAAGTTGAAAAAATAGGAAAAAAGAGGGGTTTTTAGGCCCCAGCTCCCTATTGTGCAAGGGCAAAAATCCAAAATACACTTTTTTCATACCATGGGACCCATACCCACAATAAGCCAACTGATTTTTTTGCGCCCCAAAAAAGCACGCTCAATGAGCACTTTTTGCCAGTTGGACTGCAGACTATAAAGAGCTTTAAAAAGCTCATAATTTTTTTCAGTTTATTTTTTAAAGATCCTGAAATTAAATTTTTCTAGGGATTCGAAACATTAATGGGAGAGCCACACAATGTGTCAAAAGGTCCCAAAAAAAGGCCCCAAATTCCAAAAATTTGGAAATACTGATTTATATTTTTGATTTTTAATTAAATATTTTAATTTGAAATTTTGCAGAGATTCCAGAAAAATTTGTATGACAATCAATAATTTCTCAAAAAATGGCAGCCTCAAAAATTTGGAAACTTGTTTTCAGGCTGGATCTCTCCCTCAAATACCTAGATTTTGAGATGAAATTTCGCTAAAAATTCGAGAAAAAATAGTTTCGAGGATCTTATTTGTCTCCCCCCCCCCAAAAAAAAATTGAAATCCTGATTTATATTTCTGATTTTCAATTATTTTAATTTGAAATTTCGTGGAGGTTCCAGAAAAATTTGTTTGACAATCAATCACGCTTCTGATTGCCCCAAAAATTTGGAAACTTGTTTTCAGGCTGGATCTCTTCTTCAAGTGTTCCAAAAAGGTGCCAAAATTTATTCCAATTTTTAATTTTTATCACAGATTCTGAGATGAATTTCACTAGGAAGTCGAGAAAAAATAGTTCGAGAGTCTTATTTGCCCCCCCCCCCCCAAAAAAAAATGTGTTATGAAATCCAAAAATATGAAATGGAAATTCTGATTTATATTTCTAATTTTCAATTATATTTTTAATTTCGTGAAGATTCCAGAAAAATTTGTTCGACAATCAATCACGCTTCCGATTGTCCCAAAAATTTGGAAACTTGATTTTGGGCTGGATTTCTCCTTCACGTGCCCCAAAAAGCTGCCAAAATTTATTTCAATTTTCAATTTTTTTATCACAGATTCTGAGATGAAATTTCACTAGGAATTCGAGAAAAAATAATTCTCGAGTTTTATTTGCCCCCTCCCCAAAAAAATGAGCTCTGAACTTCAAAAATATGGAATGGAAATTCTGATTTCTATTTCTGATTATCAATCGTTTTAATTTGAAATTTCCTGGAGATTCCAGAAAAATTTGTTTGGCAATCAATCACGCCTCCAATCGCCACAAAAATGTGGAAAACTTGTTGTTGGGCTGGATCTCTCCTTCAAGTGCCCCAAAAAGCTCCCAAAATTAATTTCAATTTTCAATTTTTTTATTACAGATTCTGAGACGAAATTTTACTAGGAATTCGAGCAAAAATAGTTTGAGAGTCTATTTGCCCCAGAAAATTTTTAATGAGCCTTGAACTCCAAAAATATGAAAATTCTAATTTCCATTTTCGATTATCAATAGTTTTAATCTGAAATTTTGTAAAAAATTTGAAAAAATTAGTTGGACAATCGTATTATATTCCTAAGTGCTTCAAAAAGAGCCCCAATCTCAAAAATTTTGAAATTATGGGCTTCTTTGAGACATACTGTGGCTTTCTTCGAACCAATTTTTTCGAAAATCCTAATGAAATTTCCTTTCAAAATACCATCAATATTTCTCAAACCCATTTAAAAATATTAATTTTTTCACACGTTTCACTGAGAAGATTGATTTCATAGCGATTTCATTCACAGCGATTTTCTAAATATGATTTCTTTGCCTAACTTCATAATTGAAGGAGCCACGAACACTGATCTCGACAAAAACTCAAAAAAATACGAATATCAAGGGTTTTCGGCCAAACATAAAAACTGAAGGAGTCAAAGACCATTTAAAAGCCAAGTTAAAATAATTCTTAGGGCCTTCGATCTTGACGTTAGGCAAAAAATCGTCAAATAACTTGAATAATACAATATAATATACTAATCTGATTATCTACACTAAATGTTAATTTCAAAAAAAATTATTTTTTTTTACTTTATAATAAAATGTTCACAAATAAATTTTTTTGGAACGAAAACACGAATGAATTTCAACTTTTGATCAGGCTATCATCAGCACAAGAAATATACACTCGACGAATGTATTTTTTTGTTCAAAACGCGACAATAAAAGTACAATTTTCGCGTTCACTTATGCAAAATAACACTAAAAATTAATTTTCAAACATCACAATCAGCTCCAAAAAGCTCTAATCAAATTCCACCGTCACCACAGTGAAATTTTTCAAACACCCTGTGCATATTTTTCAATTAATCAGCTCACATTTGCATAAAAATTAGTCGGAAACTAAAAATGATAATTTTTTACCGTTTCCTTTGACGCAAATGGAGATATTTTTCCTGCTTTATTTTCTACTCTTCATCTCTGCTTTCGAACTGAAACGATGAATAATTTTCCACGATGATGCACGTTCATGAATAAATAATTCACCGACGATTAAAAAAAAAATGATTAGGGGTGTTTACGTAAATAGCTTCATGGAAAAATTAATAATGTCGCAAATTACGACGAGTAAATGTCGTGTGCTGTCGTGTAAACAAATTCGTATACAGATTGAACATTTTAAATTGCTCGAATTTGAATCAAAAATTAAACCAGTTTGAGTTTTTGGCTCAAAAAATAACCGAAGAATCGATCATTTCGCCAGTTATTCCCGAAAGGTACGTACAATAATGAATTCTTACCTGGTTTTTTCACGATGGGTCGATATCGGTTTGAACGAAGTTGGCTCGAGTTTGGCTTTTTCGACGATCTCTGCACGTTGAACAATATCAGCGCCGAATTTTACGATATTGAAATACGACAGGAACACGACGTGACCACGAAAGTTAATAAAGTTCGAAAAATTATCGACTTATTTACACGAGATCAGCTTTGAAATATTTCAACCAAGCTTGGTCACAAAGAAACCGGACGAACCACGAATAGCGACAGATGCGAAGTGTGCTGCAAGGCGAACAAAATCGTAATGCTAAATGCTAATGCTAGGATGGTTGAAGGAAGAACTACCTGGACTAGAAACGGTTTCAAAGGAACAAAGGCTCATAACGATACAGAAACGCTGGTTGAGACTTGAAAAATAAATAGGTCTAGTCACACTGTCGACTGTCGAGCCGTTATCTAAAGAATTGTACAATAGAACTAACTGATCGCCTATGTAGAGAGAAGATGCAGGGTGAAATTATACGAAATAGTGAAAAGAAAAAACGTGAAAAGACAGAGAAATTCTAGGAAAGACCAAGGAGACTTCGGCAGTGCTGTGCTAATTCGTATTATTTTTTATTTGAATCGCGAGGAAAAAAGATTCGCATCTGCTGTCAGAAAAAGATTTGTGATGCGTTCTAATCGTTATTGTGCTTCGTGCGATTTCATTTTTTGATTTTTTTTTTTTCGTTTCTCGGACATTTGCACATTTTTGGCAGAAATTAATGAATGTTCGATGCCAGGAAATTAAAAATTTGCTTTCAATTATTGCTAAATTTCTGTTTTGAAAATTGTAATTTTGTTTTGAAAAAATACGTAGAAACACGACAAGACGATACAAAGGGGAATTTTACCTGTTGTATTTACCAGCGAAATAATTATCCAATAATTTACGCTAAAAATGTCCGAATGTCAGAGAAACGAAACAATTTCAAAAAATTGAATGATTTAAAAATCATGAATCACGAATCATTTTCCAAAAAAATGATTCGAATGGTTTCCCTGAAACTGATTCGTGATTTGTGCGATTCATTTCGATGATTTGTGATTTGATTCGAAATTAGCCTGAGGAAGATAACTGGTTGCTCGAGCAGTCGAAGAAACAAATTTAGTCCAGTACCGATAATTCGAAATTTATTGGCAAAATAATTCTAACATCAAACGTTGTCACTTGATTTCATTCAAATTTTCAAAATTTTCAAAATTTGAAGTACTTCATGTACTTCACTACTAGCCCAGGCATTTTAGGAGTTGACCCCCAAAAATTAAACCTGATTTTTTTCGCGTTTTACATTCGTAATGGTCCACTACACAATATACTAAAATGGACACTCCCACAACCCTCCGCTACCCCCAGGGGAGGGGTAAACGTCCGCTGAGAACCGGTTTTTCGTGAATATCTTCTCAAATAAGCCTCAAAATTGAAAAGTAGTTATGAACAATCTTGTTCTACGCGTAATTTCCTATCGGAAGGGTTTTTTTCTTTTTCAAAAACACTCACTTCCTTGACCAAAAATTAGAGGTAAAAATCACCTATTTTTCAACAATTTACAGCATTTTTGGAAAAAATTGAAACTTTTGGAAATATCTCCTCAAAAAAGCCTCAAAATGGAAAAATGGTTATGAACAATCATGTTCTACGTGTAATTTCCTATCAGACAGGTTCGTTTTTTTTTCGAAAACATCCACTTCTTTGCCTAAAAATTAAGGGTGGAAAATGCCTATTTTTCCAATATTCACAGTATTTTTGGAAATGATGGAAATACGAAGCTGAAAATATCGTTTTTGAATCCTTACGATACAAAGAAATGTTCGTATCACCAATAATCAGCATAACATCGCGTTTATAGTACTTTTTCTTTCCACAATTTCGATTTTTTAAATGCAGTATTCAATTTCAATAACCTCCTTTATAATTAACGGTAGAGGTTGAAATTTTTGCGGTGACTTTTTTTTGAAATACCCTACCAGCATGTATAAAAAAATACTCATTTTGGGTACTTTTAGCTTCGTATTTCCATAATTTCCAAAAATACTGTGAATATTGGAAAAAATAGGTGTTTTTCACCCTTAATTTTTGGGCAAAGAAGTGGATGTTTTCGAAAAAAAAAAAAAACGAACCTGTCTGATAGGAAATTACACGTAGAACATGATTGTTCATAACCATTTTTCCATTTTGAGGCTTTTTTGAGGAGATATTTCCAAGTTTCAATTTTTTTCAAAAATGCTGTAAATTGTTGAAAAATAGGTGTTTTTTACCCTTAATTTTTGGTCATGGAAGTGAGTGTTTTTGAAAAATAAAAAACCCCTTCCGATAGGAAATTACGCGTAAAACAAGATTGTTCATAACTACTTTTCAATTTTGAGGCTTATTTGAGGAGATATTCACGAAAAACCGGTTTTCAGCGGACGTTTACCCCTCCCCTGGGGGTAGCGGAGGGTTGTGGGGGTGTCCATTTTAGTATGTTGTGTAGTGGACCATTACGAACGTAAAACGAGAAAAAAAATCAGGCTTTAATTTTTGGGGGGTTTGGTACATTTTTTCTCTTATTTGCCTGGACTATACCTCATTTTTTCAACCAAAGACGTAATTTGTTATTTTTTTAGTGACGGGTTGAGAAGAGAGACAGTGGCGTAGCCAGAAATTTCTCATGGAGGGGGTCCGAAATTTCATATTTTTTTTGAAGAATTCTGAGTTCACCCCCCCCCCCCCCCCTCCTCCATCAAATTTCCTTCTGCTATAAAAACACTAAATTCAAACTTTATAAAGTTCTCATGCGATTTGCATAGCACGTTTAAGGAAAACCCTGATAAAAATGTAATTTTGGAGCAAACAACTTACATAGGTACTAATTATTTTGGCCTTGAACACCAATAAAAATACCTAAAAAATCCAAGAATTGGCGTCAAAAGCTTTTTTTGAGGGGGTGCAAAGTGGAATTGGAGACTTTTCATGCCCGAGTGAAGCTTTGAGAAAATTTGATTTGTAATGCTCCAAAAAGGTACCTTTTCACGTAAGTTCCTGACGCCAGGGGGAGGGGGTCGAGACCCCTCGTAGCTACGCCCCTGAAGAGAGAGATGTACTGATGAGTGATGCGTCTTTCGAAATTGAACTCTGAAATTTTCCTTCCTCCATACAGGAGAAGAAAGTTCAAATTCTTACTTTTTCTTGAGTTTCTCACCCAAAGCCCTCATTTCTTCATTTTTAATTTATTCAAAAACCGGCAGAATTAGAAAATTGCCAAACGTTATAGGCTATCACTGGCATAACTAAACATCTAATTTTTCAAAATTACCATCCATTTCTATCAACAGGTATTTTTGAACGATTGAGATTTGACGAATAGCTGCAAAATGAGTAATTAGCCAATGTATCGAAAACATTTTCTAAGAATGGCAAATCGAAAAAATTACTACCTATATAAAATTTGACAATTTGAGAAAGATTTAAAAATCCATAAAGAATATTGGTTTTTCAAGATTCATTAATTTTCACCATGACAATCTTCGAATATCTGATCACTCACCAGGGGTGCGGTGAGGGGGTATTCTTGACGAGCAATTCGTCGTTGAAAATTTTTTTGGGGGGCCTTTTTTTCAATCCCTCTATAATTGAATCGACGACCCCCCCCCCCAATTAGACCAACCTTCATCATTAGACTGTCCTCCAATCTTTACTCGCTAAATAGTTCACGATTTTTACTTTCTTTTTGTAGTAGGCCCCCTTATAATTTAAAGTGTTTCAAAAAATTTTTAAATGTTTTTTTTTTCTTTTCGTACATGATTTTTTCAAAAAATTTCGCCCTCCCTTCGCTCGGGCAAATTTTAATCCCTACATTCGTCAAATTGACGAAATTTCTTTTTTTTGGATTGGTTAAATGAGTGATTTTCACCAATATTTCGTCAAAAATTAGTTCACTGATTTTTCGATCAATTTTCAATTTGTCAAAAAATGCAGTATTTTAACGGGCCCCTCTAAAAATAGATGGACCACTTCCTCCATAATAAGTTTTTTAAAAAAATTCGCTCTCGCTTCGCTCGGGCCAATTTATCACATTAGTAAATCTGCAATTATTTAGTTATACTTCAGGTATTCCCCGAAATTTTTCCCCCTAATTTTGGATTCAAATCACGAAGTACATCAGCCCACGCCGCGCCAGCTCCCCATGAATTAGAAAAGATTTTGTTGAATGCTCGATACTCGATAGAGAGTACTACATAGTAATTATTGTTTTCAGTTTTAATATGATTTTTTATAAAAATTTTCGCCCTCGCTTCGCTCGGGCAATACTTATCATTTTATTTACTTCTTTTTTAAAAATTATACCTTCTTTTTGCATCTTTCCTTCCTCGTAAACATACCCACTAAGAAAAGCTTGTAAAAAATGAGGACATTGATGAAAAAGGGGGGCTTGCTTGAAACCGGAGGGGGGCGCTCGTCGTTGACTCAGGGGGATCACCGCACCCCTGTCACTGTCCACCCTCTTTTCCTCCCCTCAATTAAAATTGTTTCAATTCAATGTTCAATCTCAGGATTTATCGGAGTCCACACAAGTTGAAAAATTTTTAATGACGAACTCAGAAACTCTCTCCAACTAACAAAAATTCCTTGCAACTGTTGCAAAAAGAAATGACGGGTGAGGGAGGGTCGAATGAAGAGGGCGAATTTTAAAAAAACAAATCATATTCGTCTTTGACCTTTTTAAAATAAAAAATTCTCCTCGTCGAGCTTAAAGGGAAATTATATTCGTCTTTGACATTTTTATGATAAAAAATCTCCTCATCGAGCGGGGGGGGGGGGGGGGGTCGAATCCTCTGAGCCCCTGGGCGCGCCTCTCCTTGGATGTCACGTCGAAATAGATATTTTTGAGGTCACAACAAAAGAATTAGGCGATATTTTTCAAAAAGGAGTACAAGATTAGAGACGAGATAGAAACGAGGAAAAAATCGTAATTTTTGAGCCAAAGAATACAAAAATGAAACAAAAAATTAGAGGGAGGGGATACAAAAAGAGAGTGCTATATTTTCAGACATTACTCACATCATATTTTTAGCACGTGGAACATGATTTCGAAAATATTTTCGCAATTGGAGCAATAACTGGTAAAAGAGGGGAAGATAAGCCAGAGGAAAATGACAAAATTGAGGGTGAGAAGGGAAACAGAAAAAAATAAAATTTTCCATTTTCGGGCATCGTATAATACGTCAAAATCAAAACTTGCGTTTTCTAGATCTTACATAGAATACGAACGATTGTCGATGAGTAGAAAATCGGAAGGGAGGGTGAGATGAGTAGTGCATATTCACCTCAAATATGTAATCGCATAATCGATTGTTTTTTTCCTCTTTCTGTTATTTGGACGAAAATTTTAAAAAATAGGCGCAAAGCACAATGCGAAAGTTTTGAAGAAAATTTAGAAAAATGCATAGCAGTTTTGACTTAAAAATACATGATTTTGGCTAATATTTTTCATATTCTCTTAATTTTAAGGAATTTGTTGAGGAATTTCAGATTTTGAAGAATTTTTAGGGGATTCGAAATAAATATGGAAAATTAGCAAAAAACACGCATTTTTTAGGTCGAAGCTCTTTCAATGTTTTTTTATTCTATTTTTCTGAATTTTCTGCAAAACTTTCGCACTGTGTCCCATTTTAGCAAATTTTGTCCAATTTTGGCCCAAAAAACGTAAAAATTCTCTAAAAGTTTCAAAAATTCAAATTATGTCCCTTCTCCAATTTCAAAAGAAACAATAAATTTTCACCTACTTTCTTCGTAAAAATTTGTAAACATCTCTAAAAAAAAAATGAGTGTCCCATTTTAGCAAATTTTTGTCCAATTTTAGCCCAAAAAACGTAAAAATTCTCCAAACATTTTTAAAATTCAAATTATGTTCCTCCCCAATTCCCAAAGAGCAGAGGCCATCCGACCGGAGGGGGGTGTGGGGGAATCGGTCGTTCTCCCAAGTATGAGTAAAAATGTCAGTTGGGACGATTGGTATTTATTTTTTAAATGAAAAATGAATTAATAAAATAGTTACCTATTTTAAAAGTCGGAAATTAACAAAATTTTCACTTATGAGTTGGGAAAATTAGTCATTTTCCCAACCTTTTCCAACTAAAAATTTATAATTTTCCCAGCGAAGAATTAAACCGTTGTAATAAATGCTTTTTTTTTAGGAAAAAAATGATTTATAATTATCTTGCATTTCAAAAATTTTTACTCGTCAACCAAAAAAATTTTATATAGTTGTACTTGTAATTTAAAAGAGTTTTTTTTCGCATTTTTCTTCAAAGTTATTCCAAATAATTTCATTGTTCTTGTTCTCCTTAAAACTTATTTTTGATATTTGAAAATCCAATTTTTCAAAAGCTTCGGCCTCGATACGCTCGGCCATGGTATATTTCTGCTTATAATCATTTCAAAGTAAAAGCAGTCGATTTTTCATTAAAGTTTATTCTTCCAAAACACTATTTTATTGCACATTCAATTTGAGATTTTCTAAAATTTTCGCCCTCGCTTCGCTCGGGTTAAATCAATTTTTTTTTCATTTTGAAAAATCCAACTGTAAAGTTTTTAAAAATTATTTCATTTAAACAATTTTTCTAAAACTTGATTTTAGCACCTTTTTAATGAAGTAACTTCAAGTTTTGATTTCTAAACATGATTTCAAGGTTTTAATTTTTCTCAAAGTTGATTTTGATTTTTATAATAGGTACCTATACTTTTAGGTTCAACGGTTCAAGTAAGATATAGTTAAGCAGGGTCTTACCTAAAGAGGCAGAGGGCAAGTAAGTCCTCAGAACGATTTTTTTGAGGACCTCCTTTCAGAAATCATAATCCAAGTCTGAAATTACTCCCCAAAATCACGATCCAAATCACAATTCTTCAACCCATCCCTGAAATTACCTCCCAAATAAAAATTTTTCAAAAACTTCGGCCCCGCTGAGCTCGGCCTTACTGTATTTTTCTTTTCATAATTTTAAAATACTCAATTCAAATCCTACAAAAGTGATTTTTTTCGTATTTTTCCTCAAAATTATTTCAACTAATTTTATTACATTCTATTTTCTTAAAACTCATTTTCGATGTTTAAAAATCAAAATTTTCAAAAGCTTTGGCCTCGTTGTGCTCGGCCTTATCATATTTCTTTTGTTAAAGTAAAAGCAGCCAATTTTTCATTCCAGTTTATTAATCCAAAATATTGTTTTATTGCACCTTAAATTTGAGGTTTTCTAAAATTTTCGCCCTCGCTTCGCTCGGGCCAATTTCATTTCTCTCATCGGCTATTCATATTAAAGCTACGTTAAGTACAACATATTTCTTATTAAATTTCAAATTTTCTTGAAATTTTTCACCCTTGCTTCACTCGAGAAAAATAAGACAATTCCAAAGGGGGTTTCATTTACAATGAAATTATTGGTCAGGGAAAAAATTCGAGATTGTAACATTTTTTTGTTATTATTATTTTTGAATCTGTTTTTATATGTACCAAAAAAGTGGTAATTTCTATTCCTAAATAAATTTTTTTAATGAATATTGCTTCCGCAATGTTTTGAGAAAAATTAGTACTGGTAAATTTTTTTTAAAAATCAAGTGGCAAATTTAAAAAAATTAGTTGGAAAATTTGAAGTTCTCACCCCCCCCTCCCCCGAGCATATCGCTTCGGAAGGCCTCTGCCAAAGAGCGAAAGACACTTACCTTCTTCGTAAAAATTTGTAAAGATCTTTCTAAAAAAAAAAATGGATAAAAAAGGGAACTTGCAACGTATTTGAAGTAAAAATAGTTCAATTTCATTTTTTTCAAAATTAGGTGGCAGGTAACTTTAAAAGGGACGTCATTTGTAAAAAAAAAGGCCAAGGAATTTTTTTTTAATTTTGCCCAAGAGGATTTTGGCCGTTTTAAAGAATTTTCGAAATTATGTCTGGCAATTCTGGCACTAAAACAAAGAAAAAATCGTTCTAATTTTTCCATTGCGATTCGATTATTTTCAATCAATTAACTTTTAGTCCAGGCAAATAAGAGAAAAATGTACCAAACCCCCAAAAATTAAAATCCTGATTTTTTTTTCGCGTTTTACGTTCGTAATGGTCCACTACACACCATACTAAAATGGACACCCCCACAACCCTCCGCTACCCTCAGGGGAGGGGTAAACGTCCGCTGAAAACCGGGTTTTCGTGAATATCTCCTCAAATAAGCCTCAAAATTGAAAAGTAGTTATGAACAATCTTGTTCTACGCGTAATTTCCTATCGGAAGGGCTTTTTTCTTTTTCAAAAACACTCACTTCCATGACCAAAAATTAAGGGTAAAAAACACCTATTTTTCAACAATTTACAGCATTTTTGGAAAAAATCGAAACATTTGGGAATATCTTCTCAAAAAAGCCTCATAATGGAAAAATGGTTATGAACAATCATGTTCTACGTGTAATTTCCTATCAGACAGGTTCGTTTTTTTTCGAAAACACTCGCTTCTTTGCCCAAAATTAAGGGTGAAAACCACCTATTTTTCCAATATTCACAGTGAGGCTTTTTTGAGGAGATATTTCCAAAAGTTTCGATTTTTTCCAAAAATGCTGTAAATTGCTGAAAAATATGTGATTTTTACCCTTAACTTTTGGTCAAGGAAGTAAGTGTTTTTGAAAAAGAAAAAAAATCTTCCGATAGGAAATTACGCGTAGAACAAGATTGTTCATTAACTACTTTTCAATTTTGAGGCTTATTTGAGGAGATATTCACGAAAAACCGGTTTTCAGAGGACGTTTACCCCTCCCCTGAGGGTAGCGGAGGGTTGTGGGGTGTCCATTTTAGTATGTTGTGTAGTGGACCATTACGAACGTAAAACGCGAAAAAAAAAATCAGGCTTTAATTTTTGGGGGGGTCAACTCCTAAAATGCCTGGACTATTTGCCCAATACTAGAAACGAGGGAAACATCGTTTTAGAAATCGTAAAACACGAATTTTTTCATAAGAAAAGAGATGTACGAAAAAGCCAAAAAATCCAGCAAACTTCGTATCAAACCGTATCGATCTTCAACGACCAAACCATAATACCAATCTAATCAACAATTTTGAATTCCAGAGCCACACTTCGAAATCATGCCGAGAGAAAATCGTCTAATTTTCTACACCTCTCCTTCGCCATTACAAGTAATCAGCTCGTTAAAAGTAGCTTTGCTGCTCTGGCGTAACAAATTCACCGACTTATGCTCCAGCGATGGCCTACCAACGGTATGGTTCTGCACCAAAGAGATGATCGGAGTTCAGACAATGATCGAGAAACAAGTCGATCCCTATATCCCTGCATTAGGCAAAGAACTAAAACAATGGATGGATTACCACTGGGAACGGATATTTTTCGACACAGATTTAGGCTGGGCTGTGTTACGATGTTTCAATCATATAGTCTGTTATCAAAGCGGAGCCATAAATTATGTAGCCACTGCCATAAAACTAATAAGGTGCGAGCAATTGAACGATATTGAGAAATACCGGTTAGCTTGCGTGTATTGCCTGGAAGACGACGTGAGGCACCTCTTCAAAAAAGTCTTCTGGGGTCGCTCCAAAGGGCTGTACAATTCTACCATCAAACCGGTAATACATTACTGGAATAACATCCAGAATAAGGAATCGCATTGCAAACACGTCAGCTACAAACGTATCCTCGACTCGTACTCGAAATGCTCTCGAAATTGGAGCGGATTCGTACATTTCCTGAAATATTTCTCGGTCTCCGATCAAACCGTCCATTTAATGGATTTAGTCGAAGCTGATCCAATGTCAGCGTTGTACGTCCTGCCTCTGATGACAACCGATCAGCAGCGATTGGTTTTGACCAAGCAGGGTATCAAGATTTTGCACTATTTGGCTGGTAAACCTCGTTACATGGCTTATGCTGTACGAGTTTGGTGTTTTTTCGGCCAGTTCGCCAACGTTGGTCAATTTCTCGACATTCTCATAACGACGATCAACGATAAAGAAATAGGGCTACGAGTGAAGACGTCCAAAAATCAACACGTCGCCAACTTACTGAACGAAATTTGGAAATACACTCAGTACAATCTGAAACGCTACGTTGTTCAGAACTGCCCCGAAAAAATATTAAACGTTTTTTACGAAGACGATAACGATATGTTGAGGATCACTTGTCGAGATGCCAGATTCCTGATAGCGGTTTTGGCCGCCACCTTGGACGAATTTCAAGCCAATCTGTGGCGAGATCATTGGTGCAAAATTATTTTCAACGTGCCTCCCAAATATTTAGACGAATTGATCGGCATGTGCGTCAAAGATGCCGACGAAATCGTTCGTATCAAGTCGTGCCTATCTCAAGACATCGAGTATCTCAGGAAATACTGCAAATTTTCCTTCAAAGAGGGATACTTCGAGGATGTGAATGATTTTCTGAATTTCTGCCACGTCGACCAAGGTCAGATTATCGCTTTGAAGAAAGAAATGCTGAATCCAATCAGGCAAAACGCCAATTCAATTTTACAACTTGATGATCTAGAGAAATGGTGCAAATTGGATCAATTCATCGACGAATGTTATGATCCAGAATTGGCCACGAGTTATAGAAAAGATATGGTCTCGTCTCCGGAAATGCACAACGCCTATGACAGAATGCTCCTGGCAGGAGAATTATTCGATATGCGTAGATTCATCGATGTCTTCCTATCTCCCGTCCAATCCCTTCGTCTCAAGGAGGATTTGCTGACCTGGTGTAAGAGGAATTTAACATTGGGAATTGGATACAATCTCAACGAAGCCAATTGGAAAGAGTTTTTAAATTGGTGTTATAATAATGATAAGCAGAAAATCGAAAAGTTCAAGGCGACTTTGCCTATCGACGAGATCGCCGATAATATGATACGTAAATGCGTCGAGACGGCCTCCAAAGATTTATTTTTCCTCCATCGAAAGAAAAACCATACCTGCGATTTTGTCAAATTGGATTATTTTCTCAAGTGGTATTTCGGTACGTGGGGTGCCATTAGGGAGTTCAAGTCGAATAAGATTAATTCCTATGGAACCGTTGATGATATCAAGGAAACGTTTAAAATTGATAGTACAGTGTTGACCTGTGTTTTGAGTTGGTTTTACGATGGGGATAGGGAGAAAATGCATAGAAGGAAGCATTCGGCAGCGAGTTTGTCGCCTCCGGCGATTAAACAGGATACGAAGAAGACTTCGTTTTTCAAGTCTGAGGGGGAGGGGGTTAAAAAACAGGAATGATGGGTTTTATTCGGGTGGGTGGCAAAATTTTGTTGCACTGGGGGTGGCATTTTGATCGCGACGAAATGCAATGTGAATAAGTTGGATGAAAGTTTCGAGAATAAAAATGACGAAAGGGTACCCTCGGTTAAGACAGGTGAATCGGCCTAAGAGCTACTTTTTGAAATTAACCTTCAGACATTATTAGGGACTCTGAAAAATAATTTTAGGTCGTATTTTCAACCCCCACCTCACTCCCCTTCACCCCCACCCCAAAATGTCGAATTTTCGTCAAAAAATCCTATCTCGGAACCTAATGAACCAAAAATTCTGAAATTTACGTGGTGTATACGGGGAGTGGTGAACAACTTTTGAGAATTTTTTTAGATTTTTTTGCACCGCCTTCTAGCCAAAATCCCACTTTGAAAACTTAAAATCGCTCTAATTTCGAAACTAAAAGACATGCATTTTTTATTTTTGGCACAAATATAGTCCTACCTTGGTACAATATAATGATATTTTTTTCAGATTTTTAGCGTTGGGAGGACACACGAAAAAATGCGGGTTTCTATTCAAAAATGCTCATTTCGTCATTCACCCAACCAAAAATTTTGAAATTATTTATATGGTATGAATGGGGAAAGGTAACAAATTTTTGAGAATTTTTATGTTTTTTTTTGCAATGCATTCCAGCCAAAACCCCACCCTCAAACTTTTAAAATTGCTCCAATTCCAAAACTATAAGGCAAACTCTATGGTTCTACTTTTTGAAACCAACCACCACACATAATTAAGGACTCCAAAAAAATCTTAGGATGCATATTCCACCTCCCATCTCACTCCGTTTCACCCCCATTCTCCCAACATTTAGTTTTGTCAAAAAATCCCATTTTGGTACCTCAATGAACCAAAAAAATGAATTTCAAAATGTATGTCTTTTAGTTTCGAAATTAGAGCAATTTTAAGTTTTCAAAGTGGGATTTTAGCTAGAAAGCGGTGCAAAAAAAAATCTAAAAAAATTCTCAAAAGTTGGTCACCGCTCCCCGTATACACCACATGAATTTCAAAATTTTTGGTTCATTAGGTTCCGAGATAGGATTTTTTGACGAAAATTCGACATTTTGGGGGGTGGGGGTGAAGGGGAGTGAGGTGGGGGGTTGAAAATACGACCTAAAATTATTTTTTGGGGTCTCTAATAATGTCTGATGGTCAATTTAAAACAAGTAGCTCTTAGGCTGATTCACCTATCTTAACCGGGGGTACCCTTTGTCCATTTTGAGTCAAAAATAAAAAAAAAACTTTAGTAATCAGTTCATTCCTACCATTCGTGTTATGTGAAGAATAGCTGATTTTAAATTTTGACTATCTTCATATTAAGTACAAGGAAAGGTATAACTATAACTGGCAGTAAAATTTTGAGTCGAAACAAAAATTCGTATATCATACGTAAAAGAACCGCATATCCAAAATTTCAGGTACTCAAGTTCAATTCTGGAATTTTGGCGGATTTTGGAAATTTCAAAATTGCTCCATTGCCCTGCAAAATACCTACCTGTAAAAATTTGATCTTATCAACGAAAAAATCTAAAATTTAGTATCATACCTACCCTACTTTCGACCTCCCGAATCGATTGGAAGTGGTTTCAAAACATGTTGGAGCCTCCAAAAATTTTAAAATTTTCCAGCACTGGTGAAAAGCCCATAAAAATGGTCCATGTGAACTTTAGCGCCTAAAAACTCAGATTACCTATGATCGATTAAAGCACAATTTCCTAAAATTCCCAACTGTCGGGTCAAATCCATACTTTCTGGCAGAAATTTTTTTCAACAGAATTGAAATTTTATCGGCAGCTACAAATTTTTGCCAATTGTGCCTCAATCTAACAAGTAAGTCTCCAATATAGGTAAGTTCATATGAACTATTTTTATGGGCTTTTCACCAGTGCTGGAAAATTTAAAAAAATTTTGCAGGCTCTAAAAAGTCTTGAAACCACTTTCAATCGATTCGGGAAGTCGAAAGTAGGGTAGGTATTATACTAAATTTTAGATTTTTTCGTTGATTAGATCTAATTTTTATACTTCGTATTTTCCAGGGCGATGTAGCTTTGAAATTTCAAAAATTCGTCAAAATTCGTGAAATGAACTTTTAGCACCTAAAATTTTGGATATAGGGTTCTTTTATGATGTACTTTCGATTTATTTTTATTTCGACCCAAAATTCCACGACTGGTTTGGTTAGAACAACTTCACAAGTGACTTCCATGGCAAAAAAAACACGAATTGTTCAAATATACCTATGTAAATTTTGTAATAAGTATTAGCACATACCTTACCTACCTACTACAATCAATTGTAACATACTATTAAAATTTTACTTCAGTGAACAGAATTGTGGTAAGGCAATACTCTTAGCTATAAGATGTGAATAAAATCCAAACATTTGTAAAATATACTTATTAAAATCAAAATAATTACCATGTTTTTAGTCATTTGAATAAGGTAGATAATTGAAATGATACGAAATTCTTCAAATTGAATATTCATCAATTCATCTGTGCAGTGACGTACCGATAGGGGGGGGAGCTTCCCCCCTGAGGAAATTTTTTACTTGTGAGTTGGGAAAATTGAACATTTCAACACATCAGTTGGGAAAATTGGACTGTTGGGATTAATTTTTTTGATGAAAAATAATAAATAAAATAGTTATTTCAAAAGTTGGAAATCAACAAAATTTTCACTTGTTCCAACTCAAAATTGGTAATTTTCCCAACTCGAAAATGGTAATTTTCCCAACTCGAAAATGGTAATTTTCCCAACTCGAAAATGGTAATTTTCCCAACTCGAAAATGGTAATTTTCCCAATTCAAAATTGGTAATTTTCACAACTCAAAATTGGTTATTTTTCCAACTCAAAATTGGTCGTTCTCCCAAGTGATGAGTAAAAATGTCAGTTGGGACGATTAGTATTTATGTTTTTAATGAAAAATGAATAAATAAAATGGTTACCTATTTTAACAGTAGGAAATCAACAAAATTTTCACTTTTTAGTTGAGAAAATTAGTCATTTTCCCAACCTTTTCCAACTGAAAATTGATCATTTTCCCAGCGAAGAATTATTAAACCGTTGTAATAAATGCTTTTTTAGAAAAAAAATTATTAATTACCTAGCAATTTAAAAATTTTCACTCGTCAACCAAAAAAATTTTATAGTTGTACTTGTAATTTAAAAGAGATTTTTTTGCACTTTTCTTCAAAATTATTCCAATTAATTTCATTGTTCTTATTCTCCTTAAAACTTATTTTTGATATTTGAAAATCCAATTTTTCAAAAGCTTCGGCCTCGCTACGCTCGGCCATGATATACCTATTTCTGCTTTAATCATTTCAAAGTAGAAACAGTCGATTTTTCATTAAAGTTTATTTTTCCAAAACATTATTTTATTGCACATTCAATTTGAGGTTTTCTAAAATTTTCGCCCTCGCTTCGCTCGGGCCAAATCCATCTCCCTATTCTTTACATTGAAATTACAAAATTTTATTGATGTAAAATTATAATTTTTCTTCGAAACTCCACCCTTTCTTCGCTCAAGGCAAATAAACTATTTCGTATGTTTTTTCAACTACAATGACATTGCTTGTAGGTTAAAAAAAAAATTGTTTGGAGCACCTAACCAATGAAAAATTTATTCAGATTTCTTATCTCAAAAAGGGTCTTATAGTAATGGGTTGTAAAAACTTCAAAAGTTCGCAAAAATGATGAAAACGAGTAAAAAAAATCAAAAAACCTCGCGACTTGGGGAAAAATCAGTACCTACATGTAAATTTTAAGAAATCAGTCGGGAAAGTCTGAAAAAAATTTGATTGGTTCGCAAAATTGAATTTTACACCCCCCCCTCCGGAATTCTGATATCGGCTATATGTAGTTGGGAATTTTGAGAATTTGAGTTGGGATTTTCATCTCTTCTCCCCCCCCCCCCTGGAAAATGCCTTCGGTACGTCACTGCAGCTGTGTTTGAAACGTCACAATAAAAAATAAAAATAAAAACAAGTTTTTCGGAATATATAAATCATGTATCCGGTAGAAGAAGGAAACAACTACTAAAAATAAATTTCATCATCGAAATAGGAAATAGGTACAAAGCAAGACGGTCTTAGTTGAAAATGAAATTACGAATGAATGGCCGATTGATCGTTACCGAAAAACAACTTCAAAAGTATTGAAAACGACAATTCGTTGCGTCAATTTTCACAGAATTGAAAATTTTTCAGCACATAAAAGAGAATATCCTACACAATTCATACTCCTTCTACTCGTAGTAAGGGAGCCAGGTTGCCCTATCTTTTCAGAATTTCAAAAGAGAGCATTGGCACACCCAGGAGGGGCTCATGCCCCTCCCCCCACATTCGGCAAGAGGATTTTTCATCATAAAAGTGTCAAAGAAGAGAATGATTTTTAAATTTGAAGAAATTCTGATTTTTTCAAATTTTCGTGAGGTGTACCCTATACTGAGGGGTATCAGTGGGTGCTTTGAAAAAAAAATCCGATGATTTTTTTCAAGCCAAAAATTGCGTTTGAAAACTTCAATTCGAGTTTTCTACACGATGTTTCAGAGGTGCAATTTTGAAAAAAATTTATTTTATGCACGTACTACGTACCTAGTCTCTATGTACTTCATGATATTTTTTCAGGATTTTTTAGGTAGTGGAACACCTTGAAAATGCGAAAAACCACTTTTTCACAGCGTTTTCACTCATAAAATAGTCATTTTTAGCTGAAAAAAATTTCTTGTAATTATATTCCAAAATACGAATTTCAAATTGGCCAAATTTGAGCATTTTGGAAAAATTAAAAAAGCTCTAAATCGCTTTCAAAAAGTTGAATTGATCTGAAAATTTTCACATAGATGCATTTTGACCCAAAGAACACGATTATAAAATTAATTTTGAATTTTGAAAATTTTTGTAGCCCCAAAAGGGGGGGTGAAGGGGCAAATTTCAAAATTTTCAAAATTTTTCCACGACATTATCTTAAGACACATGAATAGAACACACACTCAAAATTTCATGAAATTTCATTCAGCCGTTTTTTCAAAATCGTGTCTGGAGATAGAGAAGAATTTTAGTAAAATCACCAAAACAGGAATATCTGTAACTTCGCGACTTTTCATCGTAGAAAGTTCGTTTTGGTCTTAAAAGAAAGCTTTCAATAAATTAAGCAACTTTGCATTCAAAGTTTCTTGATTTAACCTACGTTTTCCGAGAAAAACGCGTTGGCGGCATGCGCAAAACAAAGACAAGTTACTTTCAGAATAACAGTGTCTGTTCGCAACGTGTTGTTTATGTTTACGTTTCTGACGGGAGGGGCGGGGTCGACCCTGGATTCAAAAGGAGGTGCACTTTGAGCACTTCCTGCTCCCCTCCCCTTGCCCCTAGGAGGCTCAAATTTTTTTGTGAAGTCTCCCACTCAAAGTAAACCCAACTCTTAATCCCCCCCCCCTCGTGAAAAAATCCATAATGAATTATAATTTTGTAGAGAGCAGCAATGAGATACCAAAATTTAAATAAAATTACACAGCGATATGATTTTATTCATTATACCTATACAAGTGTAATGAGGTAACACTGTTGCATAAATAAAAGTAAAATAAGAATAAAATCAAAGAAAAGTAATTATAGATATCTAAATCATAGTCGATTGAATCAATAAAAAATTTAAAATGCTTCAAAATGCTGAAAATTAAATCATTATTAAAAATTACAGTCATGACAAAAATAAAAAAAGTGCGAATAATTTATCATCTAATTCTAAGTGAAAAAAAATTATTAAAAATTTCAAAACGTGCATACGAAAATAACATCTAAATATCAATTGAGCATAGGCGGAGATAGGGGGGGGGGGGGGGGGGCATGGGGGGACTGAAGCCCCCCAAATGTTGAATTAGCCCCCCAAATCATTTTCGTGTGTATCAAATGAGCACGAAATTTCGTTGAAAAACTTTGAAAAGGATGCAATTTTAACTCCAAAGTAATGGAATTATTTTCTTTCTGGAAATCGGAAATTTTTCAAATTTTAGCCCTCGCTTCGCTCGGGCATGTGGAACCTTTACTTTCAAGAGATAAATTATCAATGTGACGAATTTCCTGTTTTTTTCAAGCTAAGAAAATGGTCTTTTTAATATCTAACGAAAATAATTAGGTGCTATGAGCAATCAGCAAATTGAATTGCAAACTAGCACGAAAATATTGTAAGAAATAAAAAAAAAATACAAATTTTTATTCTTGTTCAAAACTACAAAAAAATCACGAAATTTCGTTTAAAAACCTCGAAAAGGACGAAATTTTTACTCCTTAGTATGAATTTACTCACTCAACAAACCATTAAAAACGAAATTGTTTTCTTTCTAAAAATTGACAATTTTTCAAATCTTCGCCCTCGCTTCGCTCGGGCATATTAAGTCTAGAATATCAGGGATGGCGGCCCGGATCCATATGTTCCGGGTTCGGGGTTCAGGGTTCGAGGGCCAGAGGGTTCGGGTTCGGGTTCAGGGTTCGGGTTCAGGGCTTGGGTTCGGGTTCAGGGTTCGGGTTCAGGCCAGGAATCGGGGTTTTTCGGGTTCGGTTCGGGTTCGGGTTCAATTTTTGACTTGAAATTTTTACAGTGGTTAGAACGTGTACAGGAGAAGAGTTGATTAAATTTTGAAGTCGATCTGTACATTGAAAGTCGAGCTTTTGAAGCTCAAAGTTTATTCAGTTTTTCGAAAATATCTCGAAAATGGTGCATCGTAGAGAAAAACGGAGGCCAAAAGGATGGTCAGGAATTTCAAGCTCTACATCTTTGGTTCTCATGAATTTTTCTTAAAAGCTCACCGTTTTCGAGAAAATTGAGCTCAAAGTTGGAAGGGTTGTGATTGGTCAATATTTCTGACTCAATTTCTCTCGTTCAACTGAACCAATCGTTTTGAAATTTTTACAGTAAGTTTACCTGCATCGTACAGGAGAAAACTGATTATGTTTTGGCGTAACTCTGTGCATAGAAAGCTGAGCTTTGAAACTCCAAAGCTCATTTTTCTGAAACCTCCCTCTGACAAGATGAATAAAATCGACCGATCGATTTGAAATTTTCATGGTGATAAGAAATAAGAATGTGTTTAGGAGAAAATCTGATTGAATTTGGAAGGCGATCTAGCATAGAAAGCTGAGCTTTTGAAGCTCAATTGCTCAAATTTATTCAGTTATTTAAAAATATCTCGGAAAAGGTGCATTGTACAGAAAAATGGAGGTCAAAAAAATGGTTAGGAATTTCAAGCTCTATTTCTCATGAATTTTTCTTGAAATATTACGTTTTCGAGAAAAATAAGCTCAAAGGCTCATCCTCGTACAGGAAAACGGAGGCCAAAAGGATGGTCTGGAATTTCACGCTCCACGACTTTCATTGGAAGGAAATTTTCCTGAAAGCTCACCGTTTTCGAGAAAATTAAGTTCAAAGTTTAGTCATTTTCACAACAAAACAAAGTAACAAAATATGTAACTAAACTTATCCTTGAAGTGTAACGGCACTTTGGGTGTTCGTTTGCTTTCGTAAGCTTTGGTGATGTTATTTTTTCATTTTTTTCGTAATTTTAATTTTTTAATTTTGGTTTACTTTGAAAAGGAGAAAAAATTGGTAAAAAAAATCATGTTTTCAGTAGTCATTACTTTGAAAACAAATTGGTACTCTATTGAATAATATCTTGAAATGTTATTCTTATTACTTCATAAATACAAAAACTAATGAAAATTGAAAATATTTGGTTTCCGTAACCAATAAGTAGGGGGCATTCTAGGTAAAAAAAAAACTTACAGACTTACGTATTCAAAGCCATCAAAGGATCCTTGAGCAACGATTATTTTCGATTTTAAAAAAAAAACACGAGAAGATAGGTACCTACTTACCAAGAATGAAGAGAAAAAAATATTGCTGAAAAAATTATTTTTCAAATTTAAGCCAGGGATTTCAATAACAGTTTTTGTTTTTCATTTTCACTGTATTTCTTCAGCAATATTCTATTTCTCTTTTCATTGGTAGTATTCCTTTTTTTGGTTGAAATTTGAAAATAAATACCTTTGCTTTAGAATCTTTTGAATACTCACACTTTAAAAAATGAGAAATGAAAAATAAATAAAGTGTTGAAATAGTATATTACTGTACAGGGTGCGAAAGTGAACGATTTCTTGTCGAGTGCGAGAGTTGGCGGAACGAGCGAAGCGAGTGACGCCATCGCACGAGACAAGAAATGTTCACGTTCGTACCCTATACCGTAATAGATTTTTCTTTATACAGCTACGAAAATAAAGAATTTTGAAATATTCAATAATTAATCAGTCATAAAAAGTAGACATACAATGTTGATATCAATAACACTTTTGCAAGCAGTGACTTGAAAATCGCTTCTTTTCGTCGCACTGCGATGGAAAAGTAGAGACACTATCTAGTGTCTCTATGGAAAAGAGTACTTTTCATCGCAGTGTGACGGGAAAGTACACTGCGATGAAATCGAGTATTTTCGCACCCTACGGAACGGGAGAAATCCTACGTTTTCGTAGCATGTATAAAGAAAAAATAATATCCAAAAAATTAATTTTATCCTTTAAAAAAATGATAACGGCACCATTCACAAAATTTGCAAAAGTTAGGTATTCTAAAAAAAATAATAACATTCATCGCGAAATTTTTGTAAAATTTATTGCATCGAAAATAAAAATAAATAAATACCCCATTTCGCGATAAATATCATTTTTTCAGTTAAAATTTATCTGTTTGTTTTTTCAGTGACCCAAAATGAAAAATTGAAAAAATTACGAAAAATGAAAAAATTACATTACCAAGACTTACGAAAGCAAATGGACACGTCCGAAATGTGCCGAGCACCCAAAGTGCCGTTACACTTTAAGGATAAGTTAAAACACAAAAGTAATGTTCGCGAAAATCATCCAAAACGACGTAGGTGAAAATGGGAGCACATTGTGTTGATGAACCCGAAAAAACCCGATTAATGATCCGGGTTCGGGTTCAGGGTTCGGGTTCGGAGTTTGGCGGTTCGGGTTCATGGTTCGGGTTCAAGTTTTTATGGGTTCGGGTTCGGGTTCGACCAAAAGTATCGGGTTTTTCCGGGTTTAGGGTTCAGGGTTCGATCCGGGCCGCCATCCCTGTAGAATATTTAATAAGAAATGGAGGTTGAAGATTTCACTTCCTCTTCAATAAGTACTAAAATATTTATTTAAAAAATGAAAATATTTCAGTTTTGGATTTTTTTTTCCAAAAATTTTCGCCCTCGCTTCGCCCTCGCTTCGCTCGGGCTTGATAAACGTCTTCAAAAAAGAATTCAGCAAAAAATTGCTTAAAAATAGAGGAAGGTTTTTTGGAGGGGGGGGGGGGATCGAAAATGAACATTTTTGTTTCGTGTTTTTCATTGGAACATTTTTGTTTCGTGTTTTTCATTCCTTTTTAACTGGGGCACAAGCGGTTTTTTGGAGGGGGGGGGGGTGGTCATCGAAAATGAACATTTTTGTTTCGTATTTTTCATTCCTTTTTAACTGGGGCACAAGCCCCCCCCCCCCCCCCAAAGTTATGTTCTATCTCCGCCTATGCAATTGAGTAGGCACAAATCATCGTAATTCAAAAACGAAACCAAGAATCATTGAGAAATGAGATGTTTCGATTTAAACTCTCGAATCGCCGATTCATTATCATCAAAAAACCACTTCAAAAATACTCGTAAGGACAACGATTCGTCATTATGGTTTGAACATGTTTGAAAAATTTTCAAAACACTGGATGAAGAAATCCTACTCATCTTATACTTTTTCACATTTTCGTCTTTCGTCAAATACCATAACAGGAATTGGTTCAAATTGAAAAGCAATGGTTCATTAAACTGAAGGCTTTGTGGTAGGGGACTTCGTAATGACTCGTTCAATGCAACCAGAACGCCATCGAAAACGGTATCAACAAATGTGCCATTTCCATACTTGAATACAGCTCCGTCGTCATCTCCAACACACCATTTTACAAACCGACGTAAATACATTTCATTGATATGCTTAGTATACAACCGACGGTGGCAATTAATTTTGAGCTTTGATTCAAAAGAATGGAAAAGCGAATGTTTCAAAGCTTCCACCTCTTTTTCTGTCAATTCAGATTCCACTATTTGGATCAAATGGGTCACATCTGAGGTGCCATTCAGTTCGAAAGGAGAAAAAGTAGAAATGAACGATGTAATCAATTTTTTTTTCGTTTGTAGTACCAACGAGTCATTTTCTGGATATACTTCATTGATGAATTTGCATAGTGCATTCCATCTCTTAATATTATACAAAAAATTCACTCGAGTTATTGGGCCAGTTTCCAGCAACATCTTCTTGAACACTCGTACATCATTTGAAGTAGGAAGGCAGAATTCTAATGCCGCATTCAAACGGTCGAAATTCGAGTTTTTTATTAATTTTACACAGTGATGTTTCATGTTATCACATTCTGTGAGCAACTTTTTGAATCTCGATTGATCATCAACGTTGGGCAAGCATAACTTCATTAACTCATCCATAGAATTAAGATCAATCACTTCAATATTAAAGTACTGCGTGATCTTTAGCATTACACTTTTTCTAAAATTTACGTCAAGCTCGGATAATATTTTGCACAGGAATTCAAACGCAGAACGTGAAGGACGGGTATGAGATATTGCGTAAACTTTCAAAGGCTCAAATATCAGCATCAGTGCTGTGTAAATACGTTGATCCGAAGCTGCTTCCCATACGTCAACCAACCAGCTCATCAATTCCTCATTATCCAGCTTGTAATCTCGAAATAAATACATGACAACATTGTAAAGGATTTCATCATCCGTTATTATATTTTTATAATGGGTCCCAATCCAACATAATAATTTCACCGAATCGCCAAAAGAAATGAGCTGCCGAATGGTTTGAGCAGGATTTGTGGAAAACAATTGACGTTGCTGTTGCCAAGACATCAAAGATAACAATCGATCTGTGTAACCTCTGAAACGTTCAACATTAGTTTGGAATATTGTAGAGACCACTGACATTTGTTCGTCACTTTCCATACGATGCCAGAAATACTCGAAGGCTTTCCAACGACCAGCATTGCATCCCAAGGCAAGTTCGCCGAATAATGAAAACTCGAGTGGCCAAAGTCTATGTAATTTGTGTAATTCATCTTTTACGTAATAAAACCAATATGAAGTTAAAAGAGAATCAGTGGGAAGATTCACACTTTCAGGAAAATCGGCGGGAAGCGAATTCAATGGAAATTTGACGATTTCGTCTTCCAAACAGAATTCGCACAGTAGAGCGAATTTCTGAACCTCACTCAACTGATCATCAGTGGACAATATCTTCATAACACTCTGTTTGTCATCTATTTTACCATTGGCGAACCAAACGCAATTTGAATGATGAACATACACGCCGATTATACGAAATATTTTTTTGAGCCATTCGATCATTTCGTTGGCGACTTTGTTGAGCGCATTTTTCAGTAGTTTTTCAATCGACCTTGGCGTCTTCAGATATTCCACCATTTCATCACAGTCGTGGCGATAATCTTCATTCAAACCGAGAAATAGCCGCACGTTACGGTAATATGGTATCATCGAGTCGGTTCTGGGTTCCGAACGAGAAATATAACTGTTCCAGATTGAAAGAGCTATGCTGCAGGATGCTATTTCTGATAACTGGGGCAGATCGACGTTCAACACGAAGCGATCTTCGGGCAATCCAAGTTCTTCCATTTTTTTGTTTTGATTCTGCAATTCCAGTTGGTTGGGGTAATCTGAAAACATAATTTTTTGTTCGGGTTTAAGTTACGTATAAATGACTAAATTCTCAGTATTAGAATTATTTCGTTTACAGGCATGCCACACAGATTTTGGGGGAAAATAGTGACTTTAGTGACTTTTTATGAGGCAAAAAGTGACCTATTTTTCGAAAAAGTGACCAATTTTTTCATTTTTTTTTCATAAATAAACAGCCTCTTAAAAAAAAATTCATAACTCAAACTGTATTTCTCTCTGCAATAGTGCTGAAAATACTTTTTTTTTCTGGAAAATTTTTTCATCAAGGTAAGGATGCCATATTTCGACCACTTTTTTTCAAACTTCCACCAATCAAATACTTATGGAGGTAAAAACGTCAGAAATGGCTTAAAAAATACATTGATCCTTCCTCCACCACCCCCTAAAATTCTGAGCCGATACGATCATTTTTGTGATTTTTTTTTCTGAGGGAATTCAAAAATTGATTATCGAAATTTTGGGTTCCTAATTTCGACCGCCAGCCCCCCCCCCCACTTTGAGATGAGGGGTCGGTTGTACATTTTTCTTATTCTACTTAGTAATAAGATGTAAAAAAACCGCTCCCAAAACTCGATTAACCCGATTATTGGTAATTATTTGAGGTAATGGAAAATTTTCAAAATTGATTTTTTTCTGAAGGCCCTAGCTCCTCCCCATGACACCCTGAGAGAAAATGGTAAATGACAAAATTGTTCGTTTTTTAATACTCTACAACTTTTGTTCCAACTATTTTTTCATTAGTGCGTAATTTCGAAACTTATCGACGAAAAAACAAAATTTGAACTCCCTTACTCCCCAAAAGGAGGACTAAACTGTGCACCAATTTTAGGGAAGTTCAGGAATCTTAAAATACATACCCTACTACGAAACTTCCCCTTTCTGCTAATTTTTTTTGGGTCAAAACCTAAAATGACTGTACTACAATGCTATTTCATTTTTTTCAATTTTCTCCGCTAATATTCTGCATCTAAAAATTACGAGTTCTAAAAAATAAACTAGTATTTTTTTTAATTTTATGCAAGAGCGGAAGGCCGTTTGAATGAAAAATGTGACTTTAGAGTGAAAAAACGGACTAATAGTGACCTTTGGCGAAAAAAGGGACTTTTAGTGACCAACCTTGAAAATAGGGGACAAGTCACTAAAAAAGGTGACTCTGTGGCATGCCTGCGTTTAAAATAAGGATAATCGGCAAAAATGTATACACAGCAGGTATTTTTAATTTTTATGTCATTATCAGGGCTTCCTGAAGAGTATAGTTCACATGGTAAATAAATGAGTAAAAACAGACAATTTTTTGAAAGAGATTATGCGGAGAGGAACTAAACCATTTATTTTTTATTTTCATAATGTTATTGAAAATGATGTTGGTAAATCGCGACGAAGTCCGTTTTCAAAAATTATATTTCCTACATTAATTACATTGATAAAGTTGGGTGTTTTCGCAAAGTTCATTTCGATATTTCTCACTAACCGACTTTATCTCGTAAAAAAGTCTTTGTCGCGACCGGTGGAATAGTTCGAGGATCGCTTTGGCGAAATTTTGAAAATTTTAATAACTCCATGTCGGATAAATTTTTTTAGGAAAACCCTAAAAAATAGCTAAGAAAACACGAAAAATGGATGGTATTGGTTTTTTTTTTTTTAGTGAATAGGTATATCCAAATCCGTACTAAAACCTATTTTGAAAGAAAAGTTCAAAAAAAATTGTATCAATTTTTCAAAAGAGATCTTTTTTCCAGTTTTTCCACCGACGTCGAAAATTTGTGTATCTTCTTTCTAGAGGAAGATAGGTACCTATTAAGTAGGTACTTGATCATCAAAAATGAAATTTTAAAAATATTATAGGTAGGTACGCATTATTTGGCAACCCATTGAAAAATTAATTTAAACTGCGTCTTTCTGACGTTACAGTCAGGTTTCACATCGTACATCCGCGCGCTATTCCTGTTAAAATTGATTTTATGATTGATTCTTGTTCTGGACATGAAAACAAAGAAATTAAGCCCGTATGCCCTTTTTATGCCCTCTTCCTTTCCCCAGGGTCCACCACCTAACATTTCAAACGTGTGTATCGCCTTATCTATGGGTCGTAATGAAAAAATTTTCAAACAAGAGTTGTTTCTCAACACCGAATGTAGATTTTCATTTCTCATAAAAATCCATTTTGGAGCAACTCCTGCCTCCCAAATTTGGAAACAAAACATGTTTTTGAGAAACCCCCAAAATCACGTTTTCTTCATTTTAAACGAATAGTTTCGGAGATGCGATAAAATTTGTAATCACAAAAGTATTCAAAATTGAATTTCGTTTTCAATGAGCTCTATCACGACAATTTTCATCAATTTTTCCCGACAGAGTGGACTTCTCCTCCTTCCTTGTTTTCACAAAAGTTGGACCCACGAACAAAATTTGCTCCAAAATGAATTCCAATAATAAATAAAATTATGCATTAGATATCGAAGAACAAAAATCGTTCAATTTTTTTTCGTGCGTTCAACTTTTGAGATAAGGGAGAGGGGGAGAGATCCGCCCTGTCGGAAAAAGTCGGTGAAAATGGTCGTGATAAAGCTCATTGGAAAGGAAATTCAATTCTGCATACTTTTTGTGGTTACAAATTTTACCGTATCTCTGAAACTATTCGCTTAAAATGAAGATAACGTGATTTTTGAGGATTTCTGAAAACGGTTTTATTTTAAAATTGGGGGGGGGGGGGAGCGGGAAATGCTCCAAAAAGGATTTGATGAGAAATGAAAATGTACATTAGGTGCTGAGAAATAATTTTTGTTCGAAAATTTTTTCATTACGGCCCATAGATAAGGCAATACGTGTTTGAAATGCCGGGGGGGCTGGGGAAAGGGAGAGGGGGAAAAAGGGCACACGAGTCTAATTTCTTTGTCTCAGTGCCCAGAACAAGGATCAATCATAAAATCAATTTTAACAGGAATTTCGCGCGGAAGCCTTTTTTTGTACGATTGAGACCCGTCTATTACCAGTCCATCATTTATCATATTACCCTCGATCCTATAAACGTTTTTTGATCCCATAGCCGAACAATTTTATGCCCCCATAATAATTTTTTCTACATCTTTCATTTTCAACAATTCAATATTCATTAATAATTATGAAGTAAGATAAAAAAAAATCATCATGTAAGTACTTATGACAAAAATTTATCATTTTTGAAGTGAGTTTGATATCACTATTCTTGGTAGGTACGAATAGTTCTTTTTTCGCCCAAAATGCGGGGGGAGGGGGCGGCACCGATCGTGACAGGTTCAGAGATTCCGAAATTCAAATCATTGATAATACAGGTCGACATTTTTAAGCTTTTGAAATTCTGTTTGAAGTTTAATGGGTGCTTTTTATAGTTTTATTCTTCACCTTGATCACGAAAAAAGTAGTGAAAAAATTCTATCACCTGAAGATTTTTTACAATTTGAATTTTGTGTTGAACATTTTTTTACACTTTTTATCTAGGAAAAAGGGCTTCGTCGCGACCGTCGGAATAGTTTCGAAGATCCCATGAGTAAAACTTTGAAACTTTCATCAACCCATGTCGAATTTTTTTTTGGTAAATTTTACAAAATCGAAAGTCTGTGAGATGCAGGGAATAAGAGTCGATTTCACAGTCGGGGTCAAACTGATTTCAAATCGACTCCGAATCCGCAATTGCTTCGGGGTCAAGCCGGAGTCAGAAGGCAAGGTCATAATGTGACTCCGGAGTCTAGATTTACTGCTTCAAGAATTTGGCGAATTATTTTAATCAATATTATCATCGCCATCGACTTTCAATCATTTCCCCATCGAGACCATTAAAAAAACCGCATTCCACAATATGCTTTTTCAAAAATTAAAAAAAAAAACGTAAAAAATCAGCGGTTATGATTTTAAAATGTAAAAATTTATACTGACATAATTTATTTCAAGAAACTTTTTTTTTTGACTTTCCACTAAACATTAAAATACATTATCTTTTTAGGAAAGCTCCTGAAAAATAGATTTAAAAATACCTATGAAAAATGGATATCAATGGTATTTTTTGAAGTCAATTTTTACGATCATGTCAAAATTTACAACCAAAATCCAAAATTGAATAATTCAAATTAAGTAAGTTATATCTGAAGAAAAATAAAAACGACAATAAGTAAAAACATTTTTTTTATGAATAATTATTATTGTAATACCTATATGTAAACTACGGACAAACTTTCAAACACAGATATTTGAGATATTAGATGCATATTAAGAAAAATTTATAAAAAATATGAAAATATTTTTAAATCAAGTCTACATAAGGGTGAATGAGAATTCGAACAAGAAATTTTTTTGGATGAACAATACAGTATGACACAAAAGTCTTATCAACGGTAAACACTTCTCAATACCTCAGAACTGAAAAACGATACCAAGACGCGACGGTTCAAACGGCATCGCAGTTTATTCTTGGCGACGAGGACATTGAAGATCGATTATAGGGTGTTCACAAATTGAAAAACCGGTTTGGGTTAAAAAAATGTTTTTTTTTTATTGAAATAAAGTCAACACACTGACCCGATTAAAATGTGATAAGTAAGTATGTTTTTTTGAAACCGGTTCAGCAGTTTCGAACCAGTTGTCAATAATATCCAAAAAAGTGGAGATACGAAAAAAGTTTGAAACAAAAGTTGTTGAGAATTAAAAAACCACAATTTTTTGTTCCGTAACTTTTTTTCCATCTTGCAATGGAAAGAAGTTGTCGCACAAAAGGTTTGAGTATAATTTGTTCTCTTTCAAGCCATAACTCTTCTCCATTGCTATATGTAAAAAAACTTATAGAACGTGAAAGGTTCAGTTTTCAATAATCTACAATTTTTATTTCAAACTTTTTTTGTTATCTCCACTTTTTGATAACTGGTTATCGACTTGTAAAGCAAAAATTATACTCCAACCTTTTGTGCGACAATTTCTTTCCATTGCAAGATGAAAAAAAAGTTATGGAACAAAAAATTATCGTTTTTTAATTCTCTACAACTTTTGTTTCAAACTTTTTTTCGTATCTCCACTTTTTTGTATATTATTGACAACTGGTTCGAAACTGCTGAACCGGTTTCAAAAAAACATATCATATTTTAATAGCGTCAGTGTGTAGACTTCATTTCAATGAAAAAACCAAACCCCCATTTTTTTGACTCGAACCGGTTTCTCAATTTGTGAACACCCTATGGGAAGTACTAGAAGTTTGATTATCGATCTTCAATGTCCATGTCGCCAAGAATACACGACCGTTTGAACCGTCTTGGTATCTCTTCTCAGTTCTGAGATATTGAGAAGTGTTTACCGTTGACAGTGGCGTAGCCAGGATTTTGTCAAGGGGGGGGGGCAAGAACGAGATTTTATGTCAAATTTTCTGTGGTTGTTTTGAAACATAGCAAGTATTTTTTCACTACATATTTTCAGTGGCGTAGCCAGTCTCATTGGGGGGAGGGAGGTCAGAGCTTTCAAAATTTTTTGAGAAATTTTAAGTAAATTTTTAAAAAATTTCAAGTTTAGCCCTCCCCCCTCCCTCCCTCGCCACAAAATTTCTTTAAATTTGGAATCATTTTCATAAATATTTAGGTAAAAGTTGCAGAAAAATACTTAAATTTTGGAGCAAACAACTTCCATGCCAATTATTTTGACCTTGAAAACCAAAAATAATGACAAATTTATGCAGTGGTATCGGAAGCATATATTTCAGAAGGGTACAAAGAGGGTATGAAGACTTGGATAACTAGAAAGTTTTAGAGGAAGGGGTTAAAAGGGAGCATTTTTTTGCAATATTGCCTCAATTAGTTGATATAATTATGATTTTGTTCATGCCCGAGCGAAGCGAGGGCGAAGCTTTGAAAAAATTGAATTTGTAATGTTCAAAAAAGATGTTTTTTTGCTCAAAAAAAAGTTTTAAAAAAGGCCATGAGGTGGGGGGAGGGTGATCGCCCCCCTTGGCTAGGCCACTGACCGTTGACAAGACTTTTGTGTCATACTGTAGTTATCGGGAATTGCCTCTATTTTTGATGTCGTCTCAATTTTATTGTTACCTAAATAAAATATCTCACATCGATATGATTTTATTCATTATATGAGGAAAATATAACACTGTTAAGTACATGTAAGCTGTAAATATTTTTTTAAAAATTCTAGGTAGGTAAATCATAGGTCATTTGAATCAATAATATTGCTGATAGGTACAAAATGTTGCAAATTAAATCCTAATTTCTACTTACAAAAAAATTAAAAACATCCTGAAGCTTTTAAAAATATTCGAATAACGTACATACCTTGGTAAAAAAAAAATAAAAAAAATATTTAAAATGTGCATACAGCTGATCTATACAATACTAAAACTACGACAGAATATCAATATTAGAAATCATCGCCACACAAAACCTTAAAAATCATCAAGAAACAAGATGCATTGAATTGAATATTCGAATCTGCGATTCATCACCATCGAAAAACCACTTCAGAAATACTCGCGGAGACATCGATTCACATTTTTGTTTTGAACAGGCGAGATAAATTTTCAAAACACAGGGTGAAGAAATCCTACTCATCTTATACTTTTTCACATTTTCGTCGCTCGTCAAATACCATAACAGGCATTGATCCAAATTAAAAAGCAATGACTCATTGAGCTGAAGGCTTTGTGTTTCTGAAGGGTGTAATGACTCGTACAAAACATCCAGAACGCCATCGAAAACGGTATCAACAAATGTGCCATCTCCATACTTGAGTACAGCTCCGTCGTCATCTCCAACACACCATTTTACAAACCGACGGAAATACATTTCATTCAGATGCTCCATATACCACTGATAGTGACGATTATCTTTCAGCTTGGATTCAAAAGAATAGAAAAGCGAATGTTTCAAAGCTTCCACCTCTTTTTCTGTCAATTCAGATTCCACTATTTGGATCAAATGGGTCACATCTGAGGTGCCATTCAGTTCGAAAGGAGAAAAAGTAGAAAGAAACGATGCAATCAATTTTTTTTTCGTTTGTAGTACCAACGAGTCATTTTCTGGATATACTTCATTGATGAATTTGCACAGTGCATTCCATCTCTTGATATTATACAAAAAATTCACTCGAGTGATGGGGCCAGTTTCCAGCAACATCTTCTTGAACACTCGTACATCATTTGAAGTAGGAAGGCAGAATTCTAATGCCGCATTCAAACGGTCGAAATTCGAGTATTTTATTAATTTTACACACTGATGTTTCAAGTCATCAGATTCTGCGAGCAATTTTTTGAATTCCGATTGATCGTCGACATTGGGCAAGCATATCTTCATCAACTCTACAATGGAATTATTACCAATCACTTCGATATTAAAGTGGTGCGCTTCCTCTAGCATTATACTTTTTCTCCAATTTACATCAAACATGGATAAAATTTTGCACAGGAATTCAAAACCAGAACGTGAAGGGCGATTATGGGACAATGCGTAAGATCTCAACGGCAGATTTTCCAGTGTCCCTACTGCGAAATTTCTACTTTCATCCGAAGCTGCTTCCCATACATCAACCAACCAGCTGATAAATTCTTCATCATCCAGCCTGATATCTTGAAATAAATACACGACAATATTGAAAAGTATTTCACCTGTTATTAGGTCTTTATAATGGGTCCAAATCCAACGTGATGATTTTACCGATTTACCAAAAAAAATTAGCTTCCAAACGATTCCAGTATGATCTGTGGAAAGTAACTGGCGTTGTTGTTGCCAAGACATCAAAGACAACAGTCGATCTAAGCAACCTTTGAAATCGTCACGATATCTACTGAATATTTCAGTGACTACTGACATTTGTTCGCCACTATCCATACGATGCCAGAAATACTCGAAGGCTACGAAACGTTCAGCATCGCAATTCAAAGCGAGTTCGCCAATTGTTGAAAAACCACGTTGCCGAGGTCTCCATAACCTGAGCAATTCTTTCTTCGCGTAATAAAACCAATATATAATTGAAGCAGAGCAGGGATAATTCGTATTTGTAAGGTAATCCTCGGGAAGCGAATTGATTGGAAATTTGACAATTTCGTCTTCCAAACAGAATTCACACATGAGGGTGAATTTCTGAACATCGCTCAACTGATTACCATTGGATAACATCGTCATAACACTCTGTTTTTCATCAATTTTACCATTAGCCAGCCAAACACAATTTGAATCGTGGACACGAACGTCTATGAAAATAAATATTTTGTCGATCCATCGGATCATTTCTTTTGCGACTTTGTCGAGCGCATTTTTCAGTAGTTTTTCAATCGACGTTGGCGTCTTTAGATATGCAACCATTTCATCGCAGTCGTAGCGGTAATCTTCATTCAAACCAAGAAACTGCTGTGTATTATGGTAATACGGTATCATCGAGTCGGTTCTGGGTTTCGAACGAGAAATATAACTGTTCCAGATTGATTGAGCTACGCTGTAGGATGCTATTTCTTGTAACATTGGCAGATCATCGTTCAACACGAAGCGATCTTCGGGTGATCCAAGTTTTTCCATTTTTTTGATTCTGCAAATCGAGTTGGTTGGGGTAATCTGAAACACAATTTTTTGTTCCAGTTTAAGGTCTGTAGGAAAATTATGAAATTCTAGGTATAATAATTATTTTGTTTAAAATTCGAAAATATACACACGACAGCTATTTTCCATTTTTACGTCACTAATCAGAGATTCAGACATCCCAGCAAAAAATTGAAAAAAAAGTAACTTTAAGAACCTCTGATAGTCCAGTGGCAGATTGCATTTTTTTGGACATAAACGGCAAATAACGATAGAGTTGTGAAAATTGGTATGGTGTACAAGGACATCCTAAGAAATTTTTTGAGACCGGGAGGCAATCGCCAAACCCCATAGGAGGGGCTGGGGGGAGTTTTAAAGGGGGGTTCAGCCTCCCACTTTTTGAAATTGGGCTATCGGTCCAATTTTGGTGTCATTTCCATATGATTGAATCCCGCTGAGTTCAAAAATGTCATTACTTTCAAAATCCGAGGGAGAGAAGTGCCTCAAATTTGAGATTTCTCAACTCGTGTTTTCGCATTTTTCCTCAAAACTACCTAAAAATGACATTTTTTTAACTTTGCACCCCTTGACGACCCTCCAACCGAATTTTTATTACGATTTTCGAACTCTGCGGGTAGATTACCATATATATCGATCTTTTACAACTTCCCATACCCCTACTTTGAGTGAACAGACCGGTCTAAAGGTGCTGAAATAGGGTCAAATTTGCTCGTTTTTGGGTAAAAATCACGATTATTCAATTCTGTACGAAATAATATTTATCGGTCGAAGTTCTTAATACGCTGTCTGAGTAGTACAGGTCCAACACAATAAATTAAGACCCAGAGGCACTCCGAATACCCCCTGGAGGGGTGAGGGGGGTCATTTTTGACTGCCATTTCGCCCAATTTCTACTATTTAGAAAGTAAACTTAGTATTACAACTTTTTCCATCCCGTAATCGCGATTTAAATTACTGGATAATATTTTCCAATGTTTCTGAATCCAGATCAGTCAAAAATTTTCATTCAGTTCAAGGGGGAGGGGGTGACTATTTTGGGGAAAGGGGAATATTTTCACAAAAAATCGATATACGTATCGAAATCTTGGTTTTCGAAGACGCTGATTTCAAATACGTTATCGATTTTGCGATTCAAGCCAAGGGGTGAGCTGGGGTGAGCCTATGTAGGGGAGGGGGAACATTTTGGCAAAAAATCCGTCATGCGTATCGATTTCTAGGTTTTCGAAGGCACTGATTTCAAATACGTTATCGATTTCGCGATTAAAGCCAATGGACAAGCAGGGTGAGTCTATGTAGGGGGAGGGTAACTAACAATTTTATAAAGGTTTTTACTAACATAGTACGTTTCGATACGTTGGTTGATTTTTTAGTCAAAATTTTACCTCTCTCCCTAAATAGGCACACCCTGCTTGTCCATTGGCTTAAATCGAAATCGATAACGTATTTGAAATCAGTGCCTTCGAAAACCTAGATATCGATACGCATGACGATTTTTTTGCCAAAATGTTCCCCCTCCCCTACATAGGCTCACCCCAGCTCACCCCTTGGCTTGAATCGCAAAATCGATAACGTATTTGAAATCAGCGTCTTCGAAAACCAAGATTTCGATACGTATATCGATTTTTTGTGAAAATATTCCCCTTTCCCCAAAATAGTCACCCCCTCCCCCTTGAACTGAATGAAAATTATTGACTGATCTGGATTCAGAAATATTGGAAAATATTATCCAGCAATTTAAATCGCGATTACGGGATGGAAAAAGTTGTAATACTAAGTTCACTTTCTAAATAATAGAAATTGGGCGAAATGGCAGTCAAAAATGACCCCCCTCACCCCTCCAGGGGGGTATTCGGAGTGCCTCTGGGTCTTAATTTATTGTGTTGGACCTGTACTACTCAGACAGCGTATTAAGAACTTCGACCGATAAATATTATTTCGTACAGAATTGAATAATCGTGATTTTTACCCAAAAACGAGCAAATTTGACCCTATTTCAGCACCTTTAGACCGGTCTGTTCACTCAAAGTAGGGGTATGGGAAGTTGTAAAAGATCGATATATATGGTAATCTACCCGCAGAGTTCGAAAATCGTAATAAAAATTCGGTTGGAGGGTCGTCAAGGGGTGCAAAGTTGAAAAAATGTCATTTTTAGGTAGTTTTGAGGGAAAATGCGAAAACACGAGTTGAGAAATCTCAAATTTGAGGCACTTCTCTCCCTCGGATTTTGAAAGTAATGACATTTTTGAACTCAGCGAGATTCAATCATATGGAAATGACACCAAAATTGGACCGATAGCCCAATTTCAAAAAGTGGGGGCTGAACCCCCCTTTAAAACTCCCCCCAGCCCCTCCTATGGGGTTTGGCGATTGCCTCCCGGTCTCAAAAAATTTCTTAGGATGTCCTTGTACACCATACCAAATTTCACAACTCTATCATCTTTTGCCGTTTACTTATCTGCCACTGGACTATGACACTGACTGCTGGGGTAACCAAAAAAGTCCAAAAAAGTTGCCTTTTTTTAATAATTTTAATTCATGATTTCACCTAGAAAATGTAAAAAAGTCATTCAAATTTTTACTTGTATTTCAACAAAATCACAAACTATATTATTATAGTCAAGTATCAAGTAATGCCATGGTATACTTTTTTCAAATCATTTTTTAAAGCAATTTTTGATTTTTTTAAAGGAAAATTTTTTTAAAACAATTTTTGAAAAAAACAACTTTTTTGAATGAAAAGTAACCAATAATAGTAACTTTTGAATACAAAAAGTAACCAATAGTGACTTTCGTTGAAAAAAGTAACAACGTTACGCCGGGTAGAGTATCTATCCATTTACGGCCAGTCACCCATTTTTGGCTACCTTCAGAATTAAACTTAGATTTAAAAGAACTGGTGAATGAAATTGGGCGAACATTTTTTTTTTTAATTGTTGAGCTGGTAAGATACCACCTGAGAACTCAAAATATTGTGATTTTTCATTTCAATTTTCTAAGCTTAAAATTAACAAAGTTATAGTTTCCTTGCAGAAATATCGCCCAAGGAAGGTTCATAGCATAGATATTCTTAATCTATGGTCATAGTCTACAGTCCAACTGGCAAAAAGTGTTCATTGAGGTGCTTTTTTGACATGTGATTTGAGGCGCAAAAAAAATCAAATCAAACGCAGTGTACCTATACTCACGTCAGATTCATTCTGCATCCAATGAGCCGAAGTTTAAGGAAAACGGTTTGCACAATACGCTGTAGTGGAATTTCAAAGTTCAGAAAATCCGCGATTTTCACCCCCTTTCATAATGAAATAAGTTGCCAAAAAAAATTCTGAAACTTGGATTACGACCTATCCAAATGGGTTAAAATTTTACAAGCAGAACGCAATTATTACTGAAAATTGAATTTAAGCAATTTTGACCCTTTTTGAGCCTCGAATTGAGCCCCATTTTTGAGTATTTTCCAAAAATTGGCATGTGACCTATGAAAGTGGGATAGAGTTTCGTTAAAAATTCAAAAATGTCATTCAAAAATCCAAAATCATTTTTGAGCATATTTTGAGAATTTTGAGCCCCAAACAGGGTCAATTTCTGAGTATTTTCAAAAAATTAACATATGACTTATGAAAGTAGGATAGAATATCACCAAAAAATCAGAAATGTGATCTAAAACTATTTTTGAGCAACTTTAAAAAATTTTGAGCCTCAAATTGAGCAAATTTTTTATTATTTTCAAATAATTGGCAAGTAACTTATGAAAATGGGGTAACATTTCGTCAAATATTCAAAAATGTCATCCAGAACTGTTTTCGCATGATGGGTTTTCGAATCTATCCAAAAATTTACTGAATCAAAGGCTCAAAATTTTTGAAAGTTGCTCAAAAATGATTTTGGATGACATTTTTGAATTTTTAACGAAATTTTTTCCCACTTTCATAGGTTACATGTCAATTTTTGGAAAATACTCAAAAATGGGGATTAATTCGAGGTTTAAAAAAGGTCAAAACTGTTTAAATTCAATTTTCACTAATAATTGCGTTCCGCTTGTAAAATTCTAACTCATTTTGATAGGTCGCAACCCAAGTTTCTGATTTTTTTTTTCAATTTTTGCGCTCGGTCAAGTTGAAAACTGGGGAAAATTGGAGTTTCGAGTCCTAGCTCCTTATTGTGCAAGGGCAAAAATCCAGAATACAATTTTTTCATACTATAGGACCCATACCCACAATAAGCCAACTGATTTTTTTGCACCCCAAAAAAGCATGTTGATTTCGATTTCTAGAGCACTTTTTGCCAGTTGGATTGTAGACTATCATGTTATTTATGTGGTGCCACTGCAGCAATAAAACTTGAGAAACAGTCTCAGGTAAGTGATTTTCTTGAAGATTAGTTAAATAGGTACCTATTAGAAATAGGTTCAAAATTACAAGAAAAACTTCACATGTTTTTTAATTATTCAAGTAGCCAAATTGGGAACTCTGAAAATCGTATTTTTTCTATCTTTGGCTGTAGGTATTCCATAATCTATATTTTTACTAAATGAAGATTTTAAAGAATAATGAACTCAAATATTCAACTTTTCTTCATTTTAGATTTGAATTTTTTGTGTTGGGTAATTTTTCTCATGGTAAATGGAAATTTTAAATTAAATTTTAAAAAAAGTAATAAGGAAATACTTTACCTTTGATTTTGTAAGAAAAATTATTTAAAAATAAGTAGGTACCTACTTGCAGTTTTCATAAAAGTGAAGGTAAAGATATCAGAAATTCAATTTATTATGAAAATTTACTGATTAAAAGCAGAATTTGGCCAATTATTATACTTAATAACCCACTAATCATCAGCGTTGACTTTCAATCACTCCTTCTCCCTTCGAGACAATTTTATTTCCAAAAAAAGCACTGCATGATGTTTTTTTAAAAACTGGAAAAATCGTGATTCAAAATATCTTTTTTCGACTTTTCACTGTTCGTTGAAAAACGTGAAAAAGTGATATTTTTTGGGAGAAAACCGGTGATAAAAAAACTCAAACATTGGAAAAATTGGCGTCAGTAAAATACCAACAGAAATTAATCGCAGGTTATGTTCTACAAAATCGAAGGAAAATTCAAGTACTTACGTAGAATAAACGAGTGTTCTTAATTATTGTTAGTTGACCTACTTCACGTCTCCCCTCCCCCTCCATTACCACTTTTCACTGGCCAAAAGGGCACAGGATCCTGCAAAATTAATTTTTTCCTTCAACAAAAAGGGGAAGTAAAGGGCCTCAAAACAGTAACTCGAGGGTTTTTTTCAAACGTACCTACGTAAATACTTACTTCACTTTTCGACAAAAAACATGATTAATAGAAAATTTCGAAATTCTTTTCAACGCTTTAGCGGCCCTTTAAGGGGGCTAAAAAGTTTGTAAAAAAAAACTAATAATGCAATAAATATACTAGGTATTATGTTTTTGAAGACGCTCAATTTGAATTACGACTCAATTTCACGATCTGACTTTCCCAATCCCTCTCTCTCGTACCTACAAGACTGAGTCGAAATTTCTAAAATTTGTCAACAATACTGCCTGAGTACCGTTTGTAAAGTTTTCAAATTTCAATAATTATAAATTAAAATTTCAACTCAATTTTCCCCCTCTCCCAGGTCCCTCTTATCAACTACTTGATTTAGGTCAGAGCTCAAAAATAATCGAGAAACATCGTGTAGCATGTCAACTGTAATGTTTTTGAGGAAGAATAAAAAAGGTTTAATGTTCCTTATAGTCCCTCGTATTTCTACATACATTGGCTATAAATAAGCCATGGTGTCTACTGGATCTCGAAACTGAATATTCATGTTATTTTCATGTTTTGTTTGCCATTTTTATTCAATATTTCATGCCCCAAATTTGCCCAAAAAGACCCTCCCCCCCACCCGACGTATACTCGTTTTAAAGGAAATTTTAAACACTTTTCCAGCAGTTTCATTTTGATAAGATATTACCTACTTATTAGATGAAAACAATACACAACGAGCAAAATGAAAACATTCAAGGTGTCTAAAAAATTCTCTAATTTTACAGGAATTTTCCCCAGAGCTTTGGAAAAACATATTCGGGCTCTACCCTACTCTCCACTATTTTTTCAACAGATAAATTTCCATTGTTTTCCAACTGCCTCCTCCTCCTCCCCCCCCCCCCCTTCATAAGAAATTTATTCCAATCCGTCTGTGAATTTAATTTCAAAAACCAGAACAAAAATTTTAGAAAATGAAAATTTCAGATACCAAAAAAAATACTTTGAAACAATTTTATGGATTTTTATCAATATTAAATTTTAGGAGAAAGCATTTTTCAACACAAAAATAACGAAATGGCGAAATTTAAAAAAAAATAGAATTTTCAACTCAAAATATAAGTAGACAGGTATTTAGGATGAATTTCATAACATTATAAATTCATAAAAATTTTGAACGTCAGAAGGAAAAATAATTTGGAATTGTTAGTCAGGTCTCAATTTCATATCCGCTCGATTGAGCTGTAAAAAGCAATTTTATGATTAATTCGTGTTCTAGACATTACAACAAACAAATTTAGCCCAGATGCCTTTTTTTACTCCTCCCTCTTTTCCGGGGGTCCACCCCCTTTCTTAAAAACGCCTGTAGTGCTCCTGCTATGGGTTCTAGTGAAAAACATTTCCCACAAAAGTTGTCCCTCAACATCTCAGCCACAAATTACTTTCTATAGAAAATCCAATTTGGGGCCACCGGTGCCCCTCAAATTTGAAAAAAGTATTTCAAAAAATCATAAAAAACACGTTTTTTTCATTTTTACCGAAAAGTTTCTAAGATGAGTAAAATTTGTAAATAACCAAAAGTATTCAGAATCAAATTTCCTATTCGGTGAGTTATATCACGACTATTTTCGTCCCGCTCCCCGTTACATACAGGAACACCCCCCTCCCACACATCAAAAATTTCGGTCTTCTAGAAAAGTTTTCCAGCAAAAATATATTCTTCACCACTTAATCTACAATTTCGGTCATTATAAAAATTATTTTTTGAGCAATCCCTACCCCTTAATTCGAAAAATATACCTCAAAAATACATAAAAATATGTTTTTTTACGCTTCCAATGCAAAGCTTTGAAGATAATTATGTAGACAGAAATTAGGTATATTCATTAGTTGCTTCTTCCTACAAAACTGGAAATTAAAAATTACGATTTTTAGGCACTTTCCCCTCAATTTCTGTCCACATAATCATCTTCAAAGCTTTGCATTGGAAGCGTAAAAAAGCGTATTTTTATGTATTTTTGAGGTATATTTTTAGAATTTAAGGGGTAGGGATTGCTCAAAAAATAATTTTTATAATGAACGAAATTGCAGATTAAGTGGCGAAGAATATATTTTTGCTGAAAAATTTTTCTAGAAGACCGAAATTTTTGATGTGTGAGAGGGGGTGAGCCTGTATGTAACGGGGAGCGGGACGAAAATAGTCGAGATATAACTCACCGAATAGGAAATTTGATTCTGAATACTTATGGTTATTTACAAATTTTACTCATCTTGGAAACTTTTCGGTAAAAATGAAAAAAACGTGATTTTTATGATTTTTTGAAATAATTTTTTCAAATTTGAGGGGCACTGGGGGCCCCAAATTGGATTTTCTATAGAAAGTAATTTGTGGCTGAGATGTTGAAAAACAACTTTTGTGGGAAATTTTTTTCACTAGAACCCATAAGAGGAGCGCTACAGGCGTTTTCAAGAAAGGGGGTGACCCTTGGAAAAGAGGGAGGGGTAAAAAAGGTATCTTGGCTAAATTTGTTTGTTGTAATGTCTAGAACACGAATCAATCATAAGATTGCTTTTTACAGCTCAGTCAAGCGGATGTGTTTTTTCGTGAAGTTGAGATCCCACTATGAGGGAAGCCAAAGCAAAAATACTTGAAAACCGAACGATCAAACATACACAGAAAAAGAGCCGAGCATCAAAATTCATCAATTTTCCACAAAATTGAAGAATTTGGCCTCACCCAATCATGGCAGTTATAGAATGTATCTATTAGTGAAGTTTATCGGAAAATGCTAGTCAGGATTTCCTAAAGAAGGGAGTCAGACATGAAGGCGACCAAAGTGGTAATTACAGACAAAAAATCCAAAATTGTGAGATTCTGACTGGAAAAGTCGAATAATGATATTTGAAAGAAAAAGAAGACAGAACATTCCAAGTTGCAAAATCATTTAAAGGCAATCTTTTGATTGAAAAATTTAATGTTTTTCGAAGTAAAATTATCAAAATAATTCACATTATTAAAAATTTAAACACTAATGAACATAGATAACGAACAATATCTAAACACACGTAAGACAAATTATGAAAAAAATAAATTAATCATAAAACTCGTACGCTTTTATTACCGAAGTAAGAACCTTATCTTGGACCAATCTTTTCTGAAACTTCAATACCTTCTTCGAATCATTATCAAACGCCCAATTCAGCATTCTAAAAATGCGGATACGTGATGCCTTTTCGAGAAACGTACGAACAGCCTTTCCTTTCTCGTAGTCATTCACTTTCCTCAACTTGAAATCTTTTATCGCTTGATCATCGACGAAATACCAATTGGAAAAATTATCGTAAAAAAATAATCTACATGGACATGAACAAAACTGCGGAAAATGATAGCAACAAGTCCACGAATCGTGAGATTGCGGATTGAAAAGTGTTTCAAAAATCGCGTCGATATCTAACGATTTCTTGAATGCTACGATTTCATCTTCGTTCTTAGTACACCATTTTAATAACTTTATCCACCTCGTAACATCGAAATTTACCCTCTGCGTACTGGTCAGATATTTACGCGAACGTTGTAAAAACTCGGATTTCAATTCTTGCAGATTTTCTTCGGATGTGGCAAAAAGACCGATAATTTTCTGAAAATCTTCCAAACGACCACTGTTGAACATACCAAACAGAGATCTTTCGCTTCTCGGAGACAAAAGTAAAGATTGCTTGAATTCAGCGACACCGTCGGAGTCGGGAAATAATCTATCGACGAACGAATCGAAGTTTTTGAAATTATTACTGTCGAGCAGAGACGAAATGATTAAGCCAGCGTGATTCGTGAGGATTTGTTTACTCGTCTTTTTTTCGATGACGGTGGTTTCCGAGGAGAAATTCAAATACTCGGCCAGATCCGAATAAAATCCGTACTTGATTAATGAAAAATATATAAGTCTGAAACTTAACAGTTTGTCGGATTTAAAATCGTCGATCGCTTTGTCGTCAGGCAAGCATAATTCGACGAATTGCTTCAAATACACGGGTTTCGCTCGCATGACTATTTTTTGCCAATTATTCGTCCATATGGTTTCCCTAAATTCAGCGCTGTTATTTCGCAACAAGTCCAACAAAAATTCCATATCGTGGGCGTAATTGCAAAAGAATCTGGGATTCTGCAATGATAAATTATCGAAAAATTCCGCCGCATGGTTCAAAACGTACGATTTGAATTGATCCGGCGCCTTGGTCCAGATTTCTGTCAGAGATCCATCCATTTTATACCTTTCCATGCAATCGGCTTTGGAAGTATTCCACGTCAATCTCCACAAACCACGTATGAGCTGCAGAAATACTCCTTCGGAGACCACTTTTTCCATTCGAGTCCACAGAGCGAGCATATGTTCGATGTACTCGTGATTCGATATCAAAATCGATAGAATTTCCCAGGGTTTCGCTTCGAATACCTTTTGAGCTTGATATTCGTTCAATTTAGGCAATATGCACATCATGGCATCCACATTGTTGTACTTGAAGACCTCCAAAGCCATGGGTATGCGTTGGTCGTCATTCAGCGTACTCCAATGGTATTGCAAAGCAGCCCAGTTACGTTTTCTGTACGCTTCCATTACACGATTTTCGGGAGTCGCCGAGTCGTTCTGGGGCGTATTCATCATTCGACAATACCAGTAAAACGACGATTTCGATTTTTTAACGTCACGAGACAAGAATACTTTACAATCTTCCAACATCGAAGGAAAAATACGAACAATTTCGTCTCCCAAACAAAAAGTGCAAGCTATTTTGTATTTCAGCTTGAAATCGAGATTTCGTTGCAGCACCTTGGTGGCGGTTTTCTTGAAACTAATTCTGCCGTTTGGGTCGCAAACGATATCGTCGAAATGAGATAAAAAGATGGGTCGCATTTCTTTGCCCAATTGCGAACAAAAACGGGCCCAATTTCGCAAATCTTCGCCCATCGAGCTGATTTTTCCATCGATTACATCCTTGATGGTGGAGGGCACCTTGAGGAACTCGTCGCAGCTGAAATTATTCTGCAGTGTGTTTCCGCCATTGAAGATTTTGTGACGCCATAAGACTAACGATAATTCGGTCGAGGCTAGAGTTAGCAGAGATAAGGGCCCGTAGATGAAACCGAACGGGTATTCGTCTTGCAGGATGTCGTCTATGTCCATGTTGATGAATCGAGTACCGAAAAAGACGTTGTCTATTTTGTTCGACGTCTAGTCCGTATAATTGAGATTCGAGTCGTATTTTTTCGTGGAATTACGCCTGAAAAAGTAATAATAATCGAATAAACAACTTGAATTCGTCGAAAATTGAATAATAAAGTCATAATTCGAACAGAAACAGTCAGTGGGGACAAATTAGAGAAAAAATGTACCAAACCCCCCAAAAATTAAAGCCTGATTTTTTTTTCGCGTTTTACGTTCGTAATGGTCCACTACACAACATACTAAAAAGGACACCCCACAACCCTTCGCTACCCGCAGGGGAGGGGTAAACGTCCGCTGAAAACCGGGTTTTCGTGAATATCTCCTCAAATAAGCCTCAAAATTGAAAAGTAGTTATGAACAATCTTGTTCTACGCGTAATTTCCTATCGGAAGGGTTTTTTCTTTTTCAAAAACACTCACTTCCTTGACCAAAAATTAAAGGTAAAAAACACCTATTTTTCAACAATTTACAGCATTTTTGGAAAAAATCGAAACTTTAGGGAATATCTCCTCAAAAAAGCCTCAAAATGGAAAAATGATTATGAACAATCATGTTTTACGTGTAATTTTCTATCAGACAGGTTCGTTTTTTTTTTCGAAAACACCCGCTTCTTTGCCCAAAAATTAAGGGTGAAAAACACCTATTTTTCCAATATTCGCAGTATTTTCGGAAATTATTGAAATACGAAACTAAAAGTACCCAAAATGAGTATTTTTTTTATACATGCTGGTAGGGTATTCCAAAAAAAGTCACCGGTAAAATTTCAACCCCTACCGTTGATTATAAGGGAGGTTATTGAAATTGAGTACTGCATTTAAAAAATCGAAGTTGTGGAAAGAAAAAGTATTATAAACGCTGATTATTGATAATACGAAACATTTCTTTGCGTCGTAAGGATTCAAAACGATATTTTCAGCTTCGTATTTCCATTATTTCCAAAAATACTGTAAATATTGGAAAAATAGGTGTTTTTTACCCTTAATTTTTGGGCAAAGAAGTGGATGTTTTCGAAAAAAAAAACGAACCTGTCTGATAGGAAATTACACGTAGAACATGATTGTTCATAACCATTTTTCCATTTTGAGGCTTTTTTGAGGAGATATTCCCAAAAGTTTCGATTTTTTCCAAAAATGCTGTAAATTGTTGAAAAATAGGTTTTTTACCTTTAATTTTTGGTCAAGGAAGTGAGTGTTTTTGAAAAAGAAAAAACCCCTTCCGATAGGAAATTACGCGTAGAACAAAATTGTTCATAACTACTTTTCAATTTTGAGGCTTATTTGAGGAGATATTCACGAAAACCCAGTTTTCAGCGGACGTTTATCCCTCCCCTGGGGGTAGCGGAGGGTTGTGGGGTGTCCATTTTAGTATGTTGTGTAGTGGACCATTACGAACGTAAAACGTGAAAAAAAAAATAGGTTTTAATTTTTGGGGGTCTACTCCTAAAATGCCTGGACTACTAGCAAAGCTTTTATTTCGAAAAATTGTCGAGAGTCGTCCCCTGAATAACACCAAAGAATGACCACCCCACAGACCTCAGGCTAACTTTTTAGGAGGGTTAACCCCCCTAAAAACGGTATTTTCAAATTATCTCCCCAGGGTTTGATTTTAGGAAAAAAAATAGCTCTGTATTTTTTTGTTCTACACTCAATTTCCAATATTTTTTTTACGAATAATTTTTTGGTCTGACCCTGACCGTTGGCAAAAGAAATAGAGAGTCCTGAAGGAAGCAGGTTTGGGGAAATGTACTAATTATTTGAAAAGTAGTAATAGGTATAAAATCGTACTGAACTATAATGTTTCGGGAATGAAAATTGTAGTATTATGTATATTAGGGTGGAGTGAAAAAAAAACCATATCTTGGATTTCGACCAAATTTGGTGGAGTGGTTTACTTTGAGTGGGAGACTACCCAAAAAAAAATTTGAGCCTCCCAGGTGCAAGGGGAGGGGAGCAGGGGGTGCTCAAAGTGCACCTCCTTTTGAAAAAAACGCAGTTTTTTGTGTTTTTTAGAAAATCAAAATCGTGCGAGAAGCCGTCACAGCACTCAAAAGTTGCGATTTGAGCTTCATCAACTCCCTGAACCATCGCCGTCCTCCTCCGATCAAAATTCAGACTGCTACCAGGGGGTCCAAAAGTTGCAGATTGCAATATTTCAATAATATGAATTTTTCACTAAGCTGGAATGATTTTTTTCATCAAGTTGGTAATTGAGCAAAAAATTTTTTTGGATCATTAAAAGTAAATTTTGAAAAAAAAAATTATGAAAATTTTATGCACCAGTGCAGCCAACAGCGAATCGTAAAATTCCAAAATACAGAATTTATGCCAACTTTGAATTGATTACTTTTTCGCTTAAAAAAAATTTGAAGACAAATACGTTTTTGGCGAAATATTAATAAATACACAATCGATTCAACTTGAGTTGTACTTAAGTTGAATTTTGAATCGATTGTGTATTTATTAATATTTCGCCAAAAACGTATTTGTCTTCAAATTTTCAAAAAAATTGTCTTGTATTTATTTTTATGCCTGCGAGAGAATATACCAGTTCTGTTTTTTTTTATAGGCGCGCCTATGGTCGGATGAAAAAACTGAGCACATATTCGAACTCAGTGCCTTTTAATTAGTCAAAATCGATGTATTACTTCACTCTTTTCATTTCTTTGAATTTTGACTAAAATTGAGGACCCTTGTGCCTCCCCCTGGGGTATTGAGATCCCATCTTGGGAAGCATTTAGTTGAAAAATATATAAAAAGTTCTCTTCATAGTAATTTTTTCAGATTTTTAAATGGGGCCCCTCATGTTTTGTACTCATCATGAAAGCTGAGCTTTCATCACAAAAGTTCAACTCTGAACTTTTCAAAATGTGATTATCAATTTTGAATCTCCTTTCAATTTTCTACAAAACCGCATGAACAGATTCATCTTGGACCTAACCGATCTCGAGATATGCGCCTTCAAAGTTGAGCCATTTCGCAAAAAATCCTAATTATACGAAAATTACAAGCCCCCCTCTCCTCCCCAAAGGATTAGGATCGGAATAACGGTGATTCCTTCATTAGACCATCGAGGGGAACTCGTAAAAAAAAATTTGAGCGAAATTTGAAGACCCAAGGTCAAAACCAGGTCGAGTTGACATGGAATGAGCCAGAAGACTGCGGCTAAAATTTTTATGCTCTACAATCCTGTAAAAAAATTTTCTTTTGACGTGTCACACACGTGCACTTCCCTTGTTAGCCTTGTTAGATTAAAACCCCGTCAGGAATAGGTTCAAAATTTCAAAAAACTTCATCTGTTTTTCAATTACCTATTAATGGCGGAATTGGGAAATCTGAAAATCGTATTTACAGGTATTCTGCAATTCTATAGTTTTACTGAAAAAAGATCATAAAGAATAGGTGGATAATGAACTCAAATGTATTCTTTCATTCAAACTTTTCTTCATCTTGGATATGAATTTTTGGTGTTGGGTAATTTTTCTCATTTAAAATGAAAATTTTAAATTGAATTTTTAAAAAATGTCATTGCAACCAGGGTGGAAATATTACCTTTGAATTTAGAAGAAAAATTGATTGAAAATAATAGTAGGGTCTCAATTTCACGAAAAAACACATCCGCTCGACTGAGCTGTAAAAAGCAATTTTATGATTGATTCGTGTTCTAGACATTACAACAAACAAATTTAGCCCAGATGCCTTTTTTTACCCCTCCCTCTTTTCCGAGGGTCACCCCCCTTTCTTGAAAACGCCTGTAGCGCTTCTCTTATGGGTTCTAGTGAAAAAAATTTCCCACAAAAGTTGTCCCTCAACATCTCAGCTACAAATTACTTCCTATAGAAAATCCAATTTGGGGCCACCGGTGCCCCTCAAATTTGAAAAAAGTATTTCAAAGAATCATAAAAATCACGTTTTTTTCATTTTTACCGAAAAGTTTTTAAGATGAATAAAATTTGTAAATAACCAAAAGTATTCAGAATTAAATTTCCTATTCGGTGAGTTGTATCACGACCCTATGTATTTATCATTTTTTATGAGGATTTATTTTTCAAATTATGCCATAATTTAGTGAGAAATTTCAAAATAAAATTTTATTTACCAACGAACCATTCTCATCAATATTATAGAGGGTGGCCAAAATAGTTATGACTAGATATGGTCATTGATGGAAGCTAGGTGGTCGCTTCGGGGAATTCTCGACTTTTTAAAAATATTTTAATAGAAAATATGGTGTTCAAGTTATATTTTTAGAAAAATCCCCAAAAAAGTAAATTTTGGATATGGTGTTCCAAAAAAAACACTACTAATTCGGATAATTCGGACATCATGTATCAAAAAAAAATCCATGAAGCATTCGAAAGTTGGAAAAATTGTCCCAAAAACTCCTAATCTGAACACAATGTTCCAGAAAAAAAGTCACAACATAGAATTTTTCAGATTAATGACTAAAATTTGCCAATAAACTTTAAAATTTGAAATCAAAACGCTTCTCACCAATTCTTGAGGACTTAATTTCCAAGAAATAAAACTACACATTAAACGAATATTATTTTAATATTATTTCGAAGTAAAATATTTTATTCACACGCGGGTAAAAAAATACGAAAAATCAGTCATAAAAATAAAAACAATCACGCATGCAAACGAAACAATCAATAAATCTAGGTACGAATAAACTTACTAAAAAGATAAAAAAAATTATTCGAGAAACGAGTCCGTAAACTTTTTCCTCTCATCTTGATCGTCGTGGAACAAAAAATTCAAAATATAATCGATAACGATGCCATTTCCTTCTCTGAACATATCCTCGATAATGCCGACTTGCTTGTAATTATAGATCTTATTCATTTTATAGGCCTTGACCGCTTCCTCAGATTCGAAATACCACAGCAAGAAATTCTCGAAAGGTGTCAAACTTACCGCAACTCCGTAGTTGGGAAAATATGGCCCCAATTTCTCCATAAACGAATTGAACCAGACTTTTGATTGAAAAGGTCCGGCGAGCTTTCCTCTTATTACCTTGGTCAAAAGTTGGTTGAAAAGGTCATCGATGGGCAACGATTTCTTAAACTGGGCCAAATCTTCTTTACTCGGAGCACACCATTCCAAAAACTCTTGCCATTCGCGTATTTTAAAGTTGATAAAGGTACCAGTTCTCAAGTTATTCTGGCAACGTTCGTAGCACTTTTGTTTAGCCTGAGACAGTAAATTCGGCTTGGAGGATAAAAAATACACCAATATATTTTTCACTCCTTTCAGGCGAGATTTATCCAGCAATTCGTACCACGATTCTAAACGCTCGCGAATCAACTTCTTTTTGAACTGGTTGGCTAAATCCGGCGATGGAAACGAATCAACGATGAAATCGCCGAATTTGACCAATAAATGGAATTTGAAGGTGTGCATTTTCAGCAGATTCGATTCGATTATTCGCAGCCTCAGGTTTCGCACACGATTCAAGTCCGACGAACAAAACTCAATGTATTTGACCAGCTCGTCGGTAAATCCCAATTCGACGAACTTATCGAAATAGCTGCTTAATAATTTGCAATTCATCATTTTCTGTTCTTTAAACTGGAAAATGTCGAATTCGGTGTCGAAGCATAATTTCAAAAATTTCTCCAATTCGGGTCCTTTGGCTAACAATATAAATTCGGGCCAATTCTTCGACCATATTTTTCTCCTCAATTCGACTCCCACGTTCGCCAGCAAATCCAGATGGAACCGCAAGTCACGACCGTACCAGCGAAAATCGTAATTCTCGATTTTATCGTGCTTCAAAAACGAGCAGAAAAACACTTCGACGTCTCGCTGTAGAATTTCATTTCTCAAATTTTCCGGAGCAGTTTTCCATATCTCGAAAAGTAAACCTGGTACATGGCTGGTCAAAATTTTATCTTCGAGATTGTCAGCGAACCCCAGCTTCAGTATACTTTTCAACACTTCGAAAAACTGAACGTAGGTGATCGAATCTTTCATATAATTCCATAACTGCAAAGCCCAAGGATAATCGAGTTCATCGATGGCCAATGCGTATAAAATACCTCGAGGCACCGAATCGTCCTTCAAGGCATATTTCAACTGCTCCAGGGATAATTTCGGTAACATGCTCTTGACGAAATTGCAATTCAGGTTCCAATCCGAGAGAATACGTCTGATTTGAGATAATTGCTGATTCGGCGTTAATTTACTCCAAAAATATTCCATTTCTGACCATACGTATACTTTTTCGGAGGAAACGACGCGATATTCAGCCGAAGCTCGTTTTTTGCCTGGTACCTTGCGAAGTTCGTTTCTCATACGATAGGTCCAGTAATTCAGGGTCGTCATATGCAATGTTTTCGTGTCGTCATTCAAGTTTACAACAAGACCCATGTATATTGTCAAGTCACCGTCTTCGATGCGGACTTGTTCTGAAACTAAAGGCCACAATCGTTCGATTTCTTTTTCCAAGCAAAAAACACAAGCTAGCTTATATTGTTCCATCGGGTTCAATTTGCCACTCGACAGTAGCTTTTTAGCAGTAGATTGATAAGAAAGAACGCCGATTCCGTCGACAACTGTGTTTTCGAGACAGTTTGCCACCTCGGTTTTCGTTTTGGCCGGGATGCAGCCGTAGTAGTAACATAACAAGGTGTGCAATTCAATGCCCAATCGTTTGATTTGATGATCGAGAAGGTTTCGAGTCGCATCATAAATCGGGAAAATATCGCCGCCGCTGAAAGTATGCACGAGGAACCACGTTTTGCAGAAATTGGCGCGTTTTTTGGCGTAAGCGTTGAGAAGCTGATGATGCCAGCATATTAGGGCAAGGTTTGATGCAGCTATTGTCGCCAGTGGTCTGGGAGAGCGGTAGAAAACGACAGGATTCGTATGCGATCTGTTGGCTTCATGTCCGGCCATCGTCCTGAATGGAAACGTACGATGGTTTAGCTTCGGATTAAATTCGAATGATCAGCGTTGAAAAACCTGCAATTGAAACGATACCGTCAGTGTTCGAAATTGAAAATGAAGGGAAACAGGGTGTTCACTATAACTCAGAAATGATTTTCCCTGAATTTTCCAGGTTTTCCGGACTAATTTTTCGAATTTTTGCAGACCTTTTAAAATAAGATATTCGTAAACCAATGGTGAGGGAGGAAGGGAGGCGGGGGGAATTTTCACCGAAATTTTGCCATGGTGTCCAGTATATTTCAAAAATGATTTTCCCTGACTTTTCCAGGTTTTCCAGACCAATTTTTCGAATTTTTCCAGATTTTTTAAATATGATATTCGTCAACCGGGGGGGGGGGGGGGGGGTAATTTTTCACATGATGTACTTACATCCCGAAATTTATCATAAGAATGATATAAAATGCATGCGGTCAAACGATTTTTTTTTCGAATTCACTAGATACTTTTTACGAGATTTTTAGATGCTCCTCTTCGAGTCAAAAAAATATTCAAATTCAATTCTGAAAATTTTTGAGCCCACCTAACACCCCCTCACCACAAAAATTTGAAAATTTGAATTGATTACCTACAGAAAAAATGTCAAATTAAAAAGGAAAACCCAAGTATTCCAACCCAAAAAATTAAGTTTGAAAAATGAAAAAAATTATGCCAGGGTGTCTACCAAATCAAGCGAATGAAAATTCGGATTTTTCCGGGCTAAAAATTCAAAAATTTCTTCACATTTTATCCCCCCCCCCCCCCCCGTCATGAAAAACACATGCCTCAAATTTATAAATTCACGTATTCCCCTGCCATTTTTTAGTACCTAAGTACCAATAAATAAAAAAGTCAATGAGGAGGTAAAATGTAAATTATTTTATGGAAACATAGAAATGTGTTAAGCCAGAGCGAAGCGAGGGCGAAAATTTTTGTGAAAAAATATCTTCAAAATATGAAAATTCACCACTTTTCCCTCATTCATATTTTTCAAAAAATGGCCAATAATTATGAATTCTGTAAGTTCTAGTCCCGCTCCTTTTGTTTCAACATCGTGGTGAAGGGCATCATGGCATTTTTTTCTCATTACAGCTCAGTAAAAAGTAAGTTTCCAAAAAACTTGAGATTTTAAATAAATTTTGCAGAAAGAAAGAGTTTAAAGGATTTTTTTTTTGAATAAATACATGCATTTTTAGTATCAATTTTATTGTATGTACATTACGGTCAACAAAAAATTACGAATAAAAAATCAGATAAAAGACGTAATAATCCGGCCCGAGCGGAGCGAGGGTGAAATTTTTTGAAAAATTTATAATAAAATAAGCAAAGAAACACGTTTCTGAATGATTCGTCTTTTTTTTTTGAATTTTCGAAAAATTCCAGAGAAAATTCCAAAATTCCCTGACTTTTCCAGACCACCAAAATTCCCTGACTTTTCCCGGTTTTCCCGGTTTTCCAGAGAATAGACACCATGTTTGCACAAAAATGATTATAAAATGCACGAGGTCTAACGATTTTTTTCCAAATTCACTAGATCCTTTTTACGAGATCTTTAGATGCTCCTCTTCGGGTCAAAAAAAGATTAAACTTCAATTCTGAAAATTTTTGAACCCACTCAATTCCATCACCACAAAAATTTGAAAATTTGAATTTATTACGTACAGAAAAAATTTCAGATGAAAAGGAAAAACCAAGTATTCCAACGAAAAACTAAGTTTTGAAAAATGAAACAAATTACGCCAGGGTGTCTAGTACCAAATTAAGTGAATAAAAATTCGTACTTTTCCGGGCTGAAAATTCAAACATTTCTTCACCCCCTCCCCCTTCCAATGAAAAACACATGCCTCAAATTTATAAATTTACGACAATCCCCGGCAATTTTCTAGTTTTTTTTATCAATAAAAAAAAAATTAATGAAGAGGTAAAATATAAATCATTTTAAGAAAAAAAATAAACGTGTTTGTGAAAAAATATCTTCAAAAGATAAAAATCCACCACTTTTCCCTCATTCATGTTTTCCAAAACATGGCCAATAATTTCGAATTCTATTCCATTTTCTCTTCTTTTTTTCAAAATCGTGGGCAAGGGCATCATGGCATTTTTTTTCTCATCACAGCTCATTAAGAAGTAAGTTTCCAAAAAATCTGAGATTTTAAATAAATTCTGTAGAAAGAAAAAGGATAATTATATAATTATACTCCAAGCGTAGCGAGGGAAATATTTTTTGAATAATTTATAATTTAATGGACAGAGATATCCACTTTTAATATCAATTTTATTGTACATTAGGTACAGTTGACAAAAAATGATGAATAAAAAAATAAGCAAAGAACCTCTTTTCTAAATAATTTATCCTTTTTTTAGATTTTTGAAAAAATAATCCAGAGAAAATTCCAAAATTCTCTGACTTTCCTGACTTTTCCAGACCACTAAAATTCCCTGATTTTTTCCGGTTTTCCAGGGTTTTCCAGAGAATGGACATCCTGTCGCGATAATGAAAATGAAGTCTACTCCGAAATTTCTTCCTAAAAACGTTTTTTCAGGTATAAAATTTTTCTCAAAATTTTTTCAACTCTGATATTTTTTTCTCGACATGATTTTCAACTCTTGAATTTTTTTCTCAACTCTGAAATTTCTTTTTCATTTTTTTTCACCTTTAAAATTTTCACCAAATATTTTTTGTCAGCGATTCTCAACGCGTTGAAATTGCACATGTACATATTTCAAAAACATGCTTGACAAATTAAACTTAAATTCTGATAAAAAATTTTCTCAACTTTAAAATTTCTTTTCAAAAATTGTTTTCAATTTTGGTATTTGTGTTTTTAAAAATTTTACTGTCCATACATTGTGGTCAACAAAAAATGATGACTAAAAAAAAATCAGATACTTATAAAATATGTGACCCGTGCAGGGAAAAGGTACCTAAAGTCGGATTTTTCAAAAATGAGTTTTTTGGCTTAAATGATAGGGGAGACTATGCGGAACATTTTAAGACCTGGATGAGCATCCTAAGTCAATTTTTCGGTGAGATAGAGACATTTGAAAATTAGAAAAAATTATGACTTTCAAAAAAAAAATAATCGAAAAAACACGTTTAAAGCTGCGTAGAGGTCTGAACTACCTAAAAAAGCGAAAAAAAAATTTTTGAAAAAAATTGCCCATTTTTCATATTTTTGTCTCTAACTCAAAATTATGTTTTCCGACTTTAGGTACCCTGTCCCTGCACGGGTCACATATAATAATTTAGCCCGAGTGGAGCGAGGGCGAAATGTTTTGAAAATTTTATAATAAAATAAGCAAAGAAACACGTTTCTAAGTGACTTATCTTTTTTTTGGATTTTTGAAAAATCCCAAAATTCCCCGACTTTTCCAAACTACCAAAATTCCCCAACTTTTGCCAGTTTTCCAAAGAATGGACGCCTTGGAAAATAAAATTGATGATTCGACGAGGTGCTTTTAATTCTACATTTTGTAGAATACGATCATTTGAATTGGTTTTTATGAGTTACTTATTTTTTCTTTAAAATATACCTACACATATTTTAAATACTGATTACGAATTTTTTTTTTTTTTTACAAAAATTTGAAAATTATTAGTGTTGGACAAAATTTGACGAAATTATTTTCATTAAAAACTCTTTATTTTTCTCATAGCATTCGATTTCTGAGAGATTAGAAAAATGTTAATTATAGTTGAATAATCAACGGAATGGGGGGGGGGGTAGTGTAGGTATTTAAAAAAAATACTGCATAAAATTTCATTTATAGCGTTCTCGCGGACGTCGAATTCAAATCTTCGCTCAGTTTTCAAATTATGCCTCCCCCTTCCCAGTCCAAGTTTTAAAAATTGCATTTACTTACCTGTTAATGAAATTTCTTCGGGCTGAAGAAGTTAAATTACCAAACTGATCGTGAAAAGAAATATTGTGAGAAATTTTTGAAATTTCGCCAAATTTGAAAATACTGCAGTCGCAGAGGGGGAGTAAAATCTCAATTCAAACTTACGGTAATTATCTTTTGAACTTAAAATGAAAGAAAAATTGAAATGAACGATGTGTTAAAAAATAGAAAAAAATATTTTAAAGAAAATTCTGACAGTGCCGTCTTAATCTTAAGCATATTTTTATTCAAATATTCGCAATTGTCTTCAATTTCGAAAAAGAATGTACAAACTTATTAGTTATTACACAAACACACACTTCTGAAGCATAAAGGAGTTCGATGGAAAATCACCACTTGTGGTATTTTTCAGTGAATGCGAAAAGTTCCATATTTGCTGAATTTTCCAAATAATTGATCCCTCCCTTCTTCCACTACACCTTCGTTTATAAATCAGTGAAAAATTCATTAGAAAACAGTCAGAAAATCAATGATAATTCGTTGAAAGTCAGTAAAATATGAAAATTGTTTGAAAAATCAGCGAAAATCTGCTGAAAATCAAAGAATTTCATCGATTTTCCCAGCGCTGCAATTCCAACCATACATCAGTGAGTTACCCTATATTATTATTATCGATGGAAAACACACACATACAAAAAAAAACACAAGAAATTCGTATAAAAATGATCAAAATATAATTCACAAATCCAATTTTACATTTTCGTTTTAATAATTTAGACATTAAAAAATACATATCACGTTCAAAATCACTTAAAAAAAAGAACCAAGAAAATAATAACTTGAAAAAACATACCTAGAATTACTTATATATAAAACTAGTCCTCATGGTATCACCGAAGTCAAGATTTTATCTCTGACCAATCTTTGCTGAAACTCTAATATTTTCTTTTCGTCGCAATCGAACGCCCAATTCAACATTCTTCGAATGGTGAAAGTTGGCGTTTGTTCGAAACGTTTACGAATAGCATCTGATTTGTCATAGGTATTCATTTTTTGCACCTTGAAATCTCGTTTCGCCTGCTCGTCGTCGAAATACCAATTCGAAAAATTATCGTAAAAGAATAATCGACCGGAAAGACGTTCATACTCCGAAAACCACGATTTGAATGCGAACGTACTCAAGAGAAAATCAAAAATCGCGTCAATATCCAACGACTTCTTGAAAGCTGCGATTTCCTCTTTATCCTTAGTGCACCATTTTAATAGCTCATTCCAATGTGTAACGTTAAATTCCATAGTTTGCGCACTGGTCAGATATTTACGCGAATGGTGCAAAAATTTGGTTTTCATTTCGTCGAGATTTTCTTCGAATATTGCAAAACGACCGATTATTTGCTGGCAATATTTCAAACGTCCTTTGTTGAAAATAACAAACAGAGATTTTACGCTTCTCGAAGACCAAAGTAACTTATGTTTGAATTTGGTGGCACTTTCGGGGTCGGAAAATAACCCGTCGACGAACGAATTGAAGTTTTCGAAATTATTACCATCGAGCAGAGTGGAAATAATCGTGCCCATGTTATTCTTGAGGATTTCTTGGCTCGTCTGGTTCATGAATGCGGAGGTTTTCGAACAGAATTTCAAATAGTCGCCCAGATCCGAGTAAAATCCTTGCTTGATTAATAACGTATAGATGTGTTTAAAATCCAACAAATTTTTAGATTTGAAATCATCGACGGCTTCGTCGTCGGGTAAACATAATTCGAGGAATTGCTTCAAATACGAAGGCTTCGCTCGTAAAACTATTTTTTTCCAATTCTCCGACCATACGGTTTTCCTAAATTCAGCGTCTTTATTTCGCAACAAATCCAACAAGAATTCCATATTGTGACCGTAATTGAAAACGAATCCGGGCGAATGCAGTTGCAATTTATCAAAAAAATCCTTCGAGCGGGCCAAAACGTACGATCTGAATCGATCCGACGCTCTGATCCATATTTCCATCAAAATTCCATCAACTTTATATCTTCGCATGCGATCGGATCTGGAAACATTCCACGCGAGTTTCCACAGACCTTGTATCAGCTGTAGAAATACTCCTTCGGAGATGACGTTCTCCATATGGGTCCATAAAACGAGCACGTGCTCAACGTATTCGTGATTTGATAACAAAATTGATAGAATTTCGCAGGCCTTCGCTTCGAATACCCGTTGAGCCTGGGGTTCCTTTAGTTTGGGCAATAAACACATCATGGCTTCGATATCATTGTGCTTGAACATTTTCAACGCCACGGTCACCTTTAGTTCGTCATTCAAATGTTGCCAGAAATATCTCAGCGAGGCCCAATTTTGTCTCCGGAACTCGTTCCAAATACGATTTTTAATAGAAGTGGTGTCCCGGTTCGAGGTCATCAAGCAAAACCAATAATGCAATGCCCTGGATTTCTCTACCAGGCACGATTTATTAAATTCGTAATTTCTCGTCATCGAGGGCCACAGTCGTTTGACTTCGTCCTCCAGGCAAAACATGCAAGCTAATTTGAACTTGATCTCGTCGCCGAAATCGTCGTTCTTCATTATTCTGGCGGCCGTTTTACTGTAACTGATTCTACCGTTCGGGTTGAAAACTACGTCGTCGAGATTCGTCCGAAATACCGATTGGAATTCGTAACTTTGTCTGGAAACAAACTTGACCCATTTTTTCAGATCTTCCCCGACTGAGATTATGGTTTCGTCGATGATGTCCTTGATGCGAGATGGCACGGAGAAGAACTCGGTGCAGCTGAAATTCGTTTTCAGCACTGAATCGAGCGCGGCTTCTGCACGATCGGAGATTTTGTGATGCCATAAAGCCAATGATAACTCGGTCGAAGCTATGGTAGCTAAGGATAGAGGACCGTCGATGAATCTGAACGGGTATTCGTCTTGAAATACGTGGTCCATTGTGAAGAATCAAGCATCGAAAGTAACGTCGGTCAGTTTTATTGTAATTGCGCAATGTCCGAGGTAAATTACGTCTGGAAAATTAATAAATGGGGAATAATTAGATTTAGAGTAACATACCCCCAAAATTTAAAAGTTTCACACGTCGATTTATTTTCAAAAAATGAATAACACCGACAGATTTTTCAACTTTAAATAAACATTATTGCATCGGAAAACAGCCCTGCGGGGGGGGGGGATAACATTTTTAGTTGAATGCACAGCGTAGGACAGGAGTTATTTTCAAGTAGTAGAAACATGGTAAAAAAAATTTGATCCAAAGAAATTTGAAAAAATTGGGGAATTGGTTTACAATCATCTTTATTTCTCAAAAATGAGAAACTTGAAATACTGGGATAAAAAATGCCCACAGTTCATGAAGGATGAAAATATAACACATGAATAATTTTTTATCAACGTTTTACAAATGTAAAAAAATATGTTTTTGGAAATTGAGAAAAGCGTAGCAATTAAACATGGAAAAACAGAGATCTCACTTTAGGTCCCATTTTTTCAGAAACCACATGACCTACGACGTTCAGGTTTTTACAGTTCAATTCAGGAACAGTCCAACCATGATTTAACCGGAGGGTTGGGGAAATACCAACTTTATCCCAAAAACTTCATCAATTCATTCAAAATCAGCACAATATCATGTAAATAAATTCAACATAAAAACACAAAAAATTTACAGTTTTAAAAATCCTTCTGTTAAATTATAAAGAAAACTCTCTTGAACGCAATAAAAAGAACAGAAAGAAAATTGGTTGGATAGTTTTGAAGAAAATGGGACAAAAACATGAAAAACTAACTTTACGGGAAAAAATCACATGCAAAAAATGGAAATAGCATATGTCATATCGATTTCTACTAAATCGAGGGTGCTGAGCTCGATTATCAACTTACTTTCTCGATCCGCCTCCTTCGTTCTCCACACTGACTCAAAAATTACTAAATCATTTAAAAAATCAATGTGTTTTTTCAAAATTGGGGGCTAGGGGGCACTAAAGGGTCGAATTCCAAAAATAAGCAAATATTCGAACTCAGCACCCCCAAAAACCCAACAAACGACACGTCATACGTTATTTTTCATTTTTTTGAATTTTGACCTCATTAGGGGGCTGATAGGGGGGTTCAGAGGGGTCGAATGAAAAAACTAAGCACATATTCGAATTCAGCGCCTTCGAATTAGTAGAAATCGATATATTACTTCACTTTTTCCATTTTTTTTTTGAATTTTGACCAAAATTTAGGACCCCTGTGCCCCCAGGGGTATTGAGATCCCATCTTGAAAAGTAATTAGTTGAAAAATACATTAAAAGTTCTCTTCATAGTAATTTTTTCAGATTTTTTGATGGGGCCCTTCATCTTTTGTACTTATCATGAAAGTTGAGCTTCTATCACAAGAGCTCAACTTTGAACTTTTCAAAAAGTGATTATCAATTTTGAATCTCCTTTCAATTCTTTACAAAACAGCATGAACAGATTCATCTTAGACCTCACCAATCTCGAGATATGCTCCTTCAAAGTTAAGCAATTTCGCAAAAAATCCCAATTATACGAAAATTACAAGAGCCATCCCCCCGGCCCCCTGAAGGATTAGGATCGGAATGACGGTGATTCCTTCATTAGACCATCGAGGAGAACTCGTAAAAAAATTTTGAGCGAAATCTGAAGACTCAAGGTCAAAACCGGGTCGAGTTGACATAGAATGAGCCAGACTAATTTTTCGAATTTTTCCAGACCTTTTAAATATGATATTCGTAAACCGTCGGGAGGGGGGGGGGGATTTTTCTTCGAATTTTGTATAAGAATGATACAAATTGCATGGGGTTGTAACGATTTTTTTTCAAAATCACTAGATACTTATTACGAGATCTTTAGACGATCCTCTTCGGGCCAAAAAAAATTCAAATTCAATTCTGAAAATTTTTGAACCCATCCAACTTCCCCTCACTACAAAAATTTGACAATTCGAATTCATTACCTACAGAAAAAATTTCAAATAAAAAGAAAAAACAAAGTATTCCAACGCAAAATTAATTTTTGAAAAATGGAATGAATAATGCCAGGGTGTCTACCAAATCCCAAAACAATTACCCGATTTTTTTTTCAACTTTGAAAAAAAAATTGTTCATTGAGGGTACCTAAATGGAAGTTTTTTTTTGATTTTTGAAAAAAGCTTGACCTTTTGAGTAAATTAGAGTGAATTAGTCAAAAAGCTTGACTTTTCAAGACCTACATGACTTTTTTGAAAAAAGCTTGACTTATTAGGACCGTTAGACACCCTGTAACTAAGCCTACTCCTTGAATTCAGGAATAACAGAAAATATTAGACAGGAATTTACTCCCTGATTACGTGATGAAAAAAGTTATAAAACTAATTACGGTTTCAAAGTAGTCAACAATGATGCCCTCACCTCTCCAGATGGGGCGTATGGGATGCCTCTTGTGCTGTATTTATCATGTTAGAAATCTTCTTGAAAATTTCTCCCGATAAACATTGTCTCATGAATAATTAAATAATCGTAATTTTTTACACAAAAATATGAAAATTTCGTTCACCTCCAGCAACTTAATCCCTCTCCATTCACTGAAGAGTAGGGGTACGAGATTATATAAAAGATCGATATGAATGGTAATCTATCCGTACACGCCGAAAATCATAAAAAATTTGCTATGAATGTCAGCAGGTTGTGCCAAGTTGAAAAAAAGTAATTTTTCAAAAAAAAGTTAGGGGAAATGCGAAAACTCGAGTTGAGGAATTTTAAATTTGAGGAACTTCTCTCCCTCAAATCGTGAAAGTAATGACATTTTTGAATTCAGCGGGATTCAATCATATGGAAATGACACCAAAAAAGAGAAGATGGCCCAATTTTAAAAATTGGGGTCTGAACCTCTCTTTGGAGCTTTTTCTCCCCCCCATGTGGTTTAGCGATAGCCTACCGGGCTAAAAAAAATTCTAATGGTATCCTTGTTCTTTATACCAAATTTTGTCTCCCATCATCATTCGATGTTTATTTGAAATCTGCTACTGAACTACCCTCCCCCCCCCTCAACTCCAGACCCCTTAGGTTTATGCATACCATTCAAAAGTCATCTGATAGGAAATTTGACGTAGAATACGTTACATATACCACAAGTTTGCTCTTGAACCCATATTTCGGCAGATATGGGCCAAATATGTACCTGATTTGGAGGCAAAGATCCACAATTTCGGTGGATGCCGGATCCGGACACGACCGGACACCTTAAATTCGTATTTAGAACATAAAAATGGACCAGTATACCAAAATTTAGCTTGCCCTCTCAATTCGCCCTATAGGGCCATTTTTTTGCTAATTTTACTGGACTAATACCCTTTTCTTTGAAAAAATTACTCGAAGTGAAAGTGCAGTTTCGTTCTATGAAAGTACTTCGCGTAAAAATTGGACTAAAAAAACTTGAAAAATTCTGAAAAACGTCTTTGAAAGTAGTGGCGACCTTGAATAAGATTTTAAAAAAAATTGTATTCTAAAATGCAGCTTGCCTTCTCAATTTGCATTATAGAATCTTAATTTTACTGGACTAGGTATATCCAAATGAAATTGAAATTTCACCACCAATATTTCAGTCCTGAGGGGAATGCAACATCCTCAATTATTCTCGGCCGTCATATATAAGTATGACTCAGACTTTATATGCCTGAGCAAAGCACGGACTAAGATTTGAAAAATTTACAAATTTTAGAAAAAAATTGAATCATTTTTCGTTTGAATTTTTACAAAATTCCAGCAAAAATTTAAAAACTCCCTAACTTATCCGGGTTATCCAGAAATCGGGCACCCTGAAATTCAAACTTGGCGAAAGTATTAGTAGGGTCTCAATTTCATGAAAAAACACGTCCGCTCGACTGAGCTGTAAAAAGCAATTTTATGATTGATTCGTGTTCTAGACATTACAACAAACAAATTTAGCCCAGATGCCTTTTTTTACCCCTCCACCCTTTCCGAGGGTCCACCCCCTTCCCCTCTTCAAAAATTTCGGTCTTCTAAAAAAATTTTCCAGCAAAAATCATTCTTCACCATCTAATCTACAATTTCGGCCATTATGAAAATTATTTTTTGAGCAATCCCACCCCTTAAATTCGAAAAAATCCCTCAAAAATACATAAAAATACGTTTTTTATACACTTCCAGTGCAAGGCTTCAAAGATAATTTATGTCCACTTAATTATCTTTGAAGCCTTGCACTGGAAGTGTATAAAAAACGTATTTTTGAGGGATTTTTTCGAATTTAAGGGGTGGGATTGCTCAAAAAATAATTTTCATAATGGCCGAAATTGTAGATTAGATGGTGAAGAATGATTTTTGCTGGAAAATTTTTTTAGAAGACCGAAATTTTTGATGTGGGGAAGGGGGGTGGACCCGTTTGTAACGGGGAGCGGGACGAAAATAGTCGTGATATAACTCACCGAATAGGAAATTTAATTCTGAATACTTTTGGTTATTTACAAATTTTACTCATCTTCGAAACTTTTCGGTAAAAATGAAAAAAACGTGATTTTTATGATTTTTTGAAACACTTTTTCCAAATTTGAGGGGCATCGGTGGTCCCAAATTGAATTTATTATAGAAAGTGATTTGTAGATGAGATGTTGAGGAATAACTTTTGTGGGAAAATTTTTTCTCTAGAACCCATAGGAGAGGCGCTGCACGCGTTTTTAAGAAGAGGGGTGGACCCTCGGAAAGGGGGGAGGGGTAAAAAAAGGCATCTGGGCTAAATTTGTTTGTTGTAATGTCTAGAACACGAATCCGTCATAAAATTGCTTTTTACAGCTTAGTCGAGCGGATATGAAATTAAGACCTGACTATATCCTTTGAATTTAAAATTAAAGAAAAATTGAAATGAACGATGCGCTGAAAAAGAGAAGAAATATTTTGAGAAAATTTCCACAATGTTGTCTTGATTTTCAGCAAAATTTATTTAAAGATTAACAATTGTCTCCAACTTTGAAAAAGAAAATACGATTTTCCATGGAAAATCACCACTTGTGATATTTTTCAGTGAATGCGAATACTTCTATGCCACATTTGTTGAATTTTCTAAATAATTAATCACATCCTTGTTCTACAACCATTTAGAGATCTCAATGTAGGAATTCAACATAAGGACATCAAACGTCTGTTATCGCTCATTAGTAATTTCAAGTACGACTGGTTTCTATCAAAATACAAATGTAAAGGCCTAAATCACGTACGTTTTTTTACATTATTATTATCTACAGTACACACACGAAAAAAACAAGAATTCCGTATAAAAATATAATTCACAAATCCAAATACATCCAAATTTACATTTTCGTTTTGGAAATTTTTAACGTTAAATAATACAGATTACGATCAAATTCACTTAAAACAGCGAACCAATAAAATAATAAATTAGAAAACAGATAATTAAATATAAAACTAGTCATCAGAATCAGACATCGGCGCAGCCCAAAATTGATCTCGGATCAGTCTCTGCTGAAATTCCAATACTTTCGGTCTGTCGTATTCGAACGCCCAATACACCATTTTAATAGCGTTCTGACGTGGCCTTTCTGCTAAAAGTTCACGAATAGCCCCTATTTTGTAATAGGTATTCATTTTTTCCAACTTGAAATCTCGTTCTGCCTGCTCGTCGTCGAAATACCACTTCGAAAAACAATCGTAAAAAAATAACCGACCCATAAGACGTTGAGACCGCGAAAACCACGATTTGTACGCGTACGTCTTCAGCAGATACTGAAAAATCTCGTTAATATTCAACGACTTCTTGAAAGCTGCGATTTCCTCTTCATTCCTCGTACACCATTTTACTAATTCTTCCCACTCCGTAACATTAAATTCCATAGTTTGGAAAGTGGTCAGATATTTACGCGAATGGTTCAAAAACTTGGATTTCATTTCTTGCAGATTTTCTTCGGATACCGCCAAACGACTGATTATTTGCTGGCAATCTTTCAAACGACCTTTGTTGAACATGGTCAACAACGATTTCACGCTTTTCGCAGAAAAGAGTAATTTTTGTTTGAATTTGGCAGCGCTGTCGGTGTCCGAAAATAACCCGTCGACGAACGAACTGAATTTTTCGAAATTATTACCATTCAGCAGAGTAAAAACAATTCCGCCCATGTTACTTATCAGAATTCGTTGGTTTATTTTTTTTATCGAGGTGTCGGGTTTCGAACAGAACTCCAAATAGTCGGTCAGATCCGAATAATATCCATGCTTGATTAATAACGTATACATAAGATTGAATTTCAGCAAGTTTCCGGATTTGAAATCATCGATGGCTTCGTCGTCCGGTAAACATAATTCAAGGAATTGCCTCAAATACGAAGGCTTCGCTCGTACGACTATTTTTCTCCAATTCTCCAACCATACGGTGTTCCTAAATTCGGCGGTGTTATTTCGCAACAAGTTCAACAAGAATTCCATATTGTGACCGTAATTGAAAACAAATCCGGGCAAATGCAGCTGCAAACCATTGAAAAATTCCGCCGAATGGGCCAAAACGTGCGATCTGAGTTGGGGCGATGCCCAGCTCCATATTTCCACCAAAATTCCATCAACTTTATATCTTTGCATATTATCGGCTCTGGGAACATTCCACGTGATTCTCCACATACCTTGTATCAGCTGTAGAAATACTTTTTCGGAGACGACGTTTCCCATGCGGGTCCACAAAGCGAACACGTGCTCAACGTATTCGTGATTTGATAGCAAAATTGACATAATTTCGCAGGTCTTCGCTCCGAATATCTCTCGAGCCTCGGATTCGTTTAGTTTGGGCAATAAACACATCATAGCTTCGGTATCATTCTGCTTGAATATTTTCGACGCCATGGGCAGCTTTAGTTCGTCGTTCAAACGCTGCCAAAAATATCTCAGCGAAGCCCAATTTTGTCTCCGGGATTCGTTCCAAACGCGATTTTTAATAAGAATGCTGTCTCGGGCTGAGCTCATCACGCAATACCAATAATGCAACATTCTGGTTTTCTTTACCGAGCACGATTTATCAAATTCGGAGCTTCTCTTCATCGTGAGCCACAGTCGTTCGACTTCGTCCTCCAAGCAAAACAAGCAAGCTATTTTGAACTTGATATCGCGTCTGATATCGTCCTTCATTATCGTTTTGGCGCCCGTTTTACTGTAACTGATTCGACCGTTGGGATCGAAAACCACGTCGTCCAGATTCGCCAGGAATGCGGATTGCAATTCGACATTGTGTTTGGAAACAAACTTGATCCATTTTTCCAATTCTTCTCCCACCGAGATTATGGTTCCGTCGATGATGTTCTTGATGCGAGATGGCACGGTGAAGAACTCGGTGCAGCTGAAATTCGTTTGCAGCACTTCGAGTGCGGTTTTTTCACCATTGGAGAATTTTTGACGCCATAAGGATAATGATAACTCGGTCGAAGCTAAGGTAGCCAAGGATACAGGATCGTCGATGAATCTGAACGGGTATTCGTCTTGAAATACGTGGTCCATGGTGACGAATCGAGCATCGAATGTGACGAATTAAGCATCCAAGGTAACGTCTGTCGGTTTCATTGTAATTGCGCAGGTGTCCGAGTTAAATTAAGCCTGAAAAAGTAATAAATGAGGAATAGATTAGATTTAGAGTAACATTCCCCACGAAATTTAAAAGTTATTTTTCAACTTTAAATGAGCATTTGCTGAGGAAATCAGACCTCAAGATTTATCATGATTTTAACAACAGCTCGAAAAATAATGCTATGTTTTACTTACTCATACTTAAAATAATGGGTAAAATCTTCTCAAATTTTTTTCCATTATTATTTCATAGATGATTATTAAGAGAAAAAAATTCCGTTCGACGCATTTATCAAAATAATAAATGTCAACGAATTTTTGCACCTGCAATTCGGCTTCTCAAAAACTTGTAGGAGAAAAAGTACCTAGTTTTCTGATTTTTTTTTAGAATTTTTACTGAAATAAGAAAATTAAAATTCGTTTTTTTGTTTCCAAAAAATTTCATTTCGACTTCCTCTCACTGTAAAAAAAACAAAATATTTTTGAAAATCTTATTCAAGGTCGCCACAATTTTTAAAGATGTTTTTCAGGATTTTTCGAGGTTTTTTCGTCCAATTTTTACAAGTTTTACAGACTTTTTCACGCAAAGTACTTTCATAGAACGAAAGTGCATTCACTTCGAGTAATGTTTTCGAAGAATAATGTATCCAAATGAAGTTGAAATTTCATCACCAATATTTCAGTATTGCAAGGAATGCAAGTTCCTCAATTCCTGGCCCTCATTACGAGTACGACTGAGACTTTACTAAGATTTGAAAATTTTGCAATATTTAGAAAAAAGTTGAATAATTTTTCAATAGTTGTTTAAAAAAATGTTTACGACTTTGAACCGAAAATCTGAAAACAAAAAAAAATTAAATATTTACTGCCTTTTAATGCTTAATTTTTGTAAAAATTTCGCGATTTGTGTAAAATCTAAAAATTTAAGTCATGTGAAGGATTTGTAGGTACATTGGAATATAAAAACATAGGAACAAATACCATAAACATTTTTTTTATAAACGTCCAACTCAAAAAAAAATGCAGGAAAAAATTGCAAATGTTACCTTACTTTTTTTTCAAGGTCGAATATTCCTGATTTTTGTCGATTAACGTGAGAATGCAAGTAGGTAATTTAGCTTTGATCCTGTTTGCTGTTTAAATATTTTACCTAATTTTTGGTTAGATTTTCCATATGCACAAAAAGATCAATTATCGTGGAAAATCGAAAAAAATTGGCAATTTTCACAGCAGAAAACTCATTTGTTAGGAATTTCGTAAATCTAATCACGAGAGCTCTATTTTTCATTTTACTATTGATTTTTTCATTCATTAAAAATGTAGCAGGGCTATTCCATACTAAAACAGACTAAAAATGAAGTCGAATATCGACTTACTTTTTGACCAGACCCCCTCCCCGTAAATATTCAATTCCGTATTGATCACCTAAGACAGGAGGAAGGGGTCAGTTGGAGCACGGGGAGGGGGTCGGATCAACGAATTCTACGCCTTCAAATTAGTTAGAATCGATATTTTCGTTTATGAACATAGTTTTCCCAAAATTGGAGGCTAGAGGAGCGCCAAGGGTCAAATCCAAAAAATAGCAAATTTTCGAATTCAACGCCCTTAAAACCCTAACAAACGACAGGTCACGCGTTATTTTTCTTTTTTTTGAATTTTGACCCTATCAAGGAGGCTAATAGGAAGGTTCAGAGGGGTCGAATGAAAAAACTGAGTACATATTTAAAATAAGCGTCTTCGAATTAGTCGTAATCGATGTGTCACTTCACTTTTTCGATTTTTTTGAATTTTGATCAAAATTGTGAACCCCTGTACACCCCTCAGGGGTCTAGAGATCCCATCTTGAAACTTTGTTGGTTGAAAAAAGGGTAAAAAAGGCTACTCACTGTAATTTTTTCAGATTTTTAAATGGTAGCTTTCATCTATTCTTCTTACCATGAAAGTTGAACTTTCACCGTCAAAGTTCAACTTTGAGCTTTTCAAAATGTGATCAACGTTTTCGGATCTCCTATTAATCATCTTTCAGACCCCGCAAACAGTTTTTCCCCAAGTACAACCTATCCCGAGATATGAGCCTTCAAAGTTGGGTAATTTGGCTAAAAATCGCAATTGCATAAGAATTTCGAGGCCCACCTCCCCGCCCCTTAAGGGTGAGAAAAAAAATGATCCGAGGTTGTGTGAATAGACCACCAAGGGGAACTCGTAAAAAAAATTTGAGCGAAATCGAAAGACTCGACTTTATTTTTGGTCGGTTTTAGTATAGAATAGCCCAGTAATCATTTTGGATATATTTTTTTGGCACTAATCTTAGAAATGAAAAAATTACTGAAACTTATTTGATTTTTCATTAAAAAAAATCTGAATTACATATTTTATTCATCCTGGACAATTTTAGAAAAAATATGCAAGATGTACCGAAAATGGCACATTGAAAGCATTTGCAATAGGTATTTTTTAAAAAAAATGAAAAAATTCCATCAAAATCATTTCATTTCTCTTGTAAATTTTTATTCGAGAATTTACTATTGCTTCAATATAGAAAAATGCACTCAGGGTCAAATTGAATTTGATACATTGAAGGACAAAAATTGAAAATTTTCATTCCAAGTAACAGTTTTTTTATTAACTGAAACTGTAACTATTTTTTTTAATGTCATAATTTCTTAAAACTTTCGATTGAAACCTAACTTTTCTCGGCAAAAAATGTAATTTTGTGTTGATTTAAGGAAATCTGTCTCCTAAGATCCTAGTTTTCGGTCTGGTTCTGAATATGCACACTTCATTTCCTTTCATTTCCGAAAAATTTTCAAAAAAGTATTGGCAGTAAAAATTAGCACACTCGAATCTAAAATTCTGTGGAAAAAATTATGTAAAAAAAACAAGATTCAAACATAGCTTCGGACAAAAAATTAACAATTCCGATTCGAAAAGGTCAATTTTACAATTTTTTTTTCGAAATTCATATAAAAAGCTCTAACAAAGAGTTGCAGCTATTTTAAATATGATATTTTTAAACCAGGAAGGGGGGGGGGTAATTTTTTCGCGTGATGTACTTACATCCCGAAATTTTGTATGAAAATGATATAAAATGCATAGGGTCAACGATTTTTTTTTTCAAAATCACTAGATACTTTTTACGAGATCTTTAAATGCCTCTCTTCGGGTTCAAAAAAGTATTCAAATTCAATTCTGAAAATTTTTCCGCCCATCCAACTCCCCCTCGCCGAAAAAATTTGAAAAATTTGAATTTATTACCTACAAAATAAAATTTAAATAAAAAGGAAAAACCAAAAATTCCAACGTAAAATTAAGTTTTGAAAAATGAAAAAAATTATGCCAGGGTGTCTACCAAATTGAGCGAAAAAAAATTCGGATTTTCCGGGCTAAAAATTCAAAATTTTCTTCACATTTCATTCCCCCCTCCCCCTCCAAAATGAAAAACACTTGTCTCAAATTTATAAATTCACGCAATCCCTTGCAATTTTTTCGTTTGTACCAATAAATAAAAAAGTGAATGAGAAGGTAAAATATAAGTCATTTTATGAAAATACATAAATGTGTTGAGCCCGAGCGAAGCGAGGACGAAAATTTTTGCGAAAAAAGATCTTCAAAAGATGAAAATTCACCACTTTTCCCTCATTCATGTTTTCCAAAACATGGCCATTAATTTCAATTTCTGTTCCATTTCCTCCTTTTTTTTTCCAACATCGTGGTCAGGGCATCATGACGTTTCTTTCTCATCACAGCTCATTAAAAAGTAAGTTTCCAAAAAACTTAAGATTGAAAATAAATTCTGTAGAAAGAAAGAGTGTAAATTCCCCCGAGCGTAGCTAGGGAAATTTTTTTTTGATAATTCATAATTCAATGGACAAAGACCTGCATTTTGAATATCAATTTTATTGTACATTACGACCGACAAAAAATGACGAATAAAGCAATAATTGGATAAAAGATGTAATAATTTTTCTCAAGCGGAGCGAGGTCGAAATTTTTTGAAAAATTTATAATAAAATAAGCAAAAAAACATTTTTCTAAATGATTTACATTTTTTTTGGATTTTCGAAAAATTCCAGAGAAAATTCCAAAATTCCCTGACTTTTCCAGACCACCAAAATTCCCTGACTTTTCCCGGTTTTCCACAGAATGGACAAACATTATATATTACCTATCTACAGCACACACTCGCACAAAAACCCAAGAAATTCGTATAAAAATAATCAAAATATATTCCACAAATTCAACTTTACATATTAGTTTTGAAAATCTAAACAATAAAAAACATATATTACACCCAAGTACACTTAAAACAGAACCCGAGAGAAAGTAATAATCAAAAAACACAGAATTACTCAGCTAACTCGATATCAGCAGTTATAACCGAAGACAAAACTTTATCTCTGACCAATTTTTGCTGAAACTTCATCATTTTCTTTTCATCGCTATCGAACGCCCATTTCAACATTTTCCAAATGGAAAAACGTGACGCTTTACTCAAAAATTTGCAAATAGCCTTTCCTTTGTCGTAGGTGTTCACTTTCTCCAACTTGAAATCTCGTTTTTCCTGCTCGTCGTCAAAATACCAGTTCGAAAAACTATCGTAAAAGTATAATTCGCGGAAATGACGATAATTCAAATCCCACGACTTGGATGCGTACGTATTGAAACAAAACTCAAAAATCGCGTTGATATCCAACGACTTCTTGAAAGCTGCGATTTCATCTTTATTCTTAGTACACCAATTTAATAACTCATCCCAATGCTGAGCATTAAATTCCATCGTTTGCACACTGGTCAGGTACGATTTACGCGAATGGTTCAAAAACTTAGTTTTCATTTCTTGGAGATTATCTTCGGATGTTGCAAAACGACCGATTATTTGCTGACAATCGTTCAAACGTCCTTTGTTGAATATAACAAACAGAGATCTCACGCTTCTCAAAGACAAAAGTAACTTATGTTTGAATTCGGTAGCACTATCGATATCGGAGAATAACCCGTCGACGAATGAATTGAAGTTTTCGAAATTATTACCATTTAGTACAGAGGAAATAATAACGCCCATGTTATTCTTGAGGATTTTTTTACTCGTCTCCTTCTCGACGACGGTGGTTTTTGAACAGAAATTCAAATACTCGGCTAGTTCCGCATATAATCCATGCCTGATAAATGAAAAAATGATATCTCTGAAACATAGCAGCTCGTCGGATTTAAAATCGCTGATCGCTTTGTCGTCAGGTAAACATAATTCCAAAAATTGCTTCAAGTATACGGGTTTCGATCGCATGACTATTTTTTCCCAATTCTCCGACCATACGGTTTTCCTAAATTCAGCGCTGTTATTTCGCAACAAGTCCAATAAGAATTCCATATTGTGACCGTAATTGAAAACGAATGCGGGCGATTGCCACGATGGCAATCTATCAAAAAATCCCGCCGAACGGTTCAAAACGTACGATCTTAATCGATCCGGTGCCCTGGTCCAGATTTCTGTCAAAATTCCATCAACTTTATACCATCGCATGCGATCGGTTATGGAAACATTCCACGTGATTTTCCACAGATCTTGTATCAGCTTTAGAAATACTCCTTCGGAGATTACGTTTTCCATGTGGGTCCACAAAGCGAGCACGTGCTCTGCGTATTCGTGATTTGATACCAACATTGATAGAATTTCGCAGGCTTTCGTTTCGAATATCTCTTGAGCTTGGCGTTTGTTTAGTGTAGGCAATAAACAAATAAAGGAGTCGATATTGTTGTGTCTGAATATTTTCAAAGCGGTGGGTGCTTTTAGTTCGTCGTTCAAATTTCGCCAAAAATATCTCAGCGAAGCCCAATTTTGTCTACGCAAGTACTCGTTCCAAATAAGACTTTTAATGGAAATTGTGTCCCCGGTGTTCTGGTTCGAGGTCATCAAGCAAAACCAATAATACAATGACATGGATTCATAGGCCGAGCACGAGTTATCAAATTTGAAACTTGTCGATATCGAGGGCCACTGTTGTCTGATTTCGTCCTCCAAACAAAACGTGCAAGCTATTTTGAATTTAATCTCGTCGCCGATATCGTTCCTCTTTATTGCTTTGGCGGCCGATTTACTATAACTGATTCTACCGTTGGGGTCGAAAACTACGTCGTCGAAATTGGCTGAAAACACAGATCGCAAATTAGGGCTGAATTTCGAATAAAACTTGACCCATTTTTGCAGATCCTCCCCCACGGGGATGATTTTTTCGTCGATGATGTCCTTGATGCGAGACGGCACGGAGAAGAACTCGGTGCAGCTGAAATTCGTTTTCAGCACTGAATCGAGCGCGACTTCTGCACTATTGGAGATTTTGTGCCGCCATAAGCCCAGTGATAACTCGGTCGAGGCTAAGGTAGCTAAGGATAGAGGGCCATTGATGAATCTGAACGGATATTCGTCTGGAAATACGTGGTCCATGGTGAAGAATCAAAAATGGAAAGTAACTTCCGTCAATTTTATTGTAATCGCGCAATGTCCAGGGTAAATTACGCCTGAAAAAGCAATAAATGAGGAATAATTAGATTTAAAGTAACTGGTCCAAAATTTAAGTTTCACACTTCGATTAATTTTCACAAAATAAATAACGCCGATATATTTTTCAACTTTAAATAAACAGTTGCACGGGAAATCAGCCCCAAAGTTACAGCAATAATGTTTGGAAAATAATGCAATATTTTACTTAAGCTTAAAAGAATGGACAAAAAATAAATTTTTTTCCAATATTGTTTCACAGTTAGGTAGGTAATTAATTACCAAGAAAAAAAAATTACGTTCCATTCTATTATCAGAATAGAAAATGTCAATAAATTTTTCCACCAGAAATTCGAGTTCTCAAAACCTTGCAGGAGAAAATTGTATTCTGAAAAAATTTTCAGAGTTAGTGCTGATATTAAAAAAACAATTGTTGTTTTTTTCCACGTCCAAAAACTCTCGTATTAGTGATTTTCCCCTCCAGAGAAACTTAGATGCCTATTTTTCCCCTCCCCCTTTTCCCAGGGTCTACCTCCCAACATTTCAAACGCGTGTACCGCCCAATCTATGGGTCGTAATGAAAAAATTTTCAAACAAAAGTTGTTCCTCAACACGTTCCGTACATTTTCATATCTCATCAAAATCAATTTTGGAGCAACTCCTTCCCCCCAAAATTTGAAAATAAAACAGTTTTGAGAAAACTTCAAAATCACGTTTTCTTCATTTTAAGCAAAAAGTTTCAGAGATACGGCAAAATTTGTAACCACAAAAAGTATTCAAAATCGAATTTCCTTTCCAATGAGCTCTATCACGACCATTTTCACCAACTTTTCCCGACAGAGTGGATCTCTCCCCCTGCCACTCATCTTAAAAGTTGGACCCACGAAAAAAAATTTAACGATTTTTGTTCTTCAATATCTAATGCATAATCTCATTTATTATCGGAATTTATTTTGGAGCGAATTTTGTTTGTGGGTTCAATTTTTGTGTAGACAGGGAAGGGGGAGAGGTCCACTCTGTCGGGAAAAGCTGATGAAAATGATCGTGATAGAGCTCATTGGAAAGGAAATTCAATTCTGAATACTTTTTGCGATTACAAATTTTGTCGTATCTCCGAAACTATTCGTTTAAAATGAAGAAAACGTGATTTTGAGGTTTTCTCAAAAACATGTTTTGTTTCCAAATTTGGGGGATAGGAGTTGCTCCAAAATGGATTTTGATGAGAAATTAAAATGTACGGAACGTGTCGAGGAACAACTTTTGTTTGAAAATTTTTTCATTACGACCCATAGATTGGGCGGCACACGCGTTTGAAATGTTGGGGAGTGGACCCTAGGAAAAAGGGGAGGGGGGAAAATAGGCATGTAAGTTAAATTTATTTGTTTTAGTGTCTGAAACAAGAATCAATCATAAAATCAATTTTAACAAGAATCCCGCGCGGATGTTCAATTAAGACCTGACTAAAAATCTTGTTCAATGTGGCCACTATTTTTGAAAATGTTTTTTTCGTAATTGTTCACATTTTTCAGGCCAATTTTTACGAGTTGTATAGAAATCTCCACTCAAATCATTTTTGTAAAACGAAATTGCATTTCCACTTCAGATAATTTTTTTGAAGAAAAATGTATCCTCACAAATAAGTTGAAATTTCATGAACATTTCAGTCCTGAAATGAATGCAAGATCCTCAAATCCTGCCTCTCTCGTATCAGTATGGCTGAGACTTTGTGAGCCTAGATATAGAAACCACCCTTAGGTGTCAAAAATTTTTTTTCGAGTTGCCACTCCTTCTAAGAAGCCCAAAATCAGCAGTGTCAACTTAAAAACTAATTTTTAATGCTCAAGGGTGGTTTCTACATCCAAGCTTAGAGCTCGAGCAAAACGAAGACCAGGATTTGAACATTTTTAATTTTCAGAAAAAAATTGAATCATCTTTCAACAGTTGTTTGAAAAAATTTCATGACGAAGCGAAAATTTGAAAACAAACGAAATAAAATAATGCTAAAATAATTTTTGTTTAAACTTCGCGACTTTCAGTTTTTTTAAGACAAAATTTGTGCTTTTTCGCGCCAGTGTGAACTCTCGAATGACTTTAACAGCTAATTTTTAGTTAAATCAAAGAATTTTTCTCGATTTTTTTCCCATTTTTTGAAAAAAATACATGAAAATGCAAACATTTGAAAAAGTAAGTTAGGTACTTAAATAAAAGATTGGTACAATTTTTTTTTTCTTATTTTCAACTTCAAAAAAAATTTGAAACTTTTCCACTACATCTTTCTTTTTCAAAGTCGAGAAAAATTCTTCGATTTAATTAAAGCTGTTAAAGTCATTCGAGGGTTCACACTGGCGTGAAAAAGCACTTTCGTTTTAAAAAAACTGAAAGTCGCGAAATTTTAACAAAAATTACTTTAGCATTATTTTATTTCATTTGTTTTCAAATTAATCTCCTTGTCCGAGCTTAAGAGGGAGGGGGGGACTCGAGGCCCCTGAGCCCCCCTCCCGGTGCGCTTGTTTTATTTTTCATTTATCAAAACTGTAGCAATAATTTCAAATGTATTTCTTTTATCAATGATCTTATTGGCCTTGGGAAGTGGAACAAAGTAAGAATAGAAAAGGGGGTTTCAATAGCTTCAAGTTACAGTGATGATACTTACAAAATAATTTTGCTGAAAAAGAAAATCGAATGTAGAGGTACCCTACGCGTAAGTAAGGTATGCTGAGTCGTTTTCTATCGATTTGCTTCTCGAATTTCACTTTCAAATCACGATTATTCACAGAATTCTTAGAAGTTGAAAAACACAGTTCAAAATAATTCAACCAAAAAAATATAATTTGAAAAAATTGCTAGTAATTTTTGATTTTTCATTGAAAAATCTGAATTACCTATTCTATTCATTGTAGATAATTTTAGAAAACATATGCACAAAAATGAACCGAAAATTACATACTAAAAGGGGAAAAATTGAAAAACTTCAACTTGAATGACATTTTTTCAACTGTACCCACTTAAAAATACAACTTTTTCAATGTTTTCTGACTTATACTTCAAGTTTTCTAAAGAAACGGATTATTATCACTTTATTTAAATTTCTAATTCGTACCCAGTTTTGCGATGATTCGGAGGGCAAGCTACACTTTTTGACCTCTCATTTCATTTGGATTTAAAAATTGGAAAATTGCAGAGAAAAATGCTAACAGAAGAAAACCGCAGGCTGTGTTCTGCAAATCATTTGGAAAAATCGAATAAATCATATGGTTAGTTTATCTACCTCACGCCCCTCTCACTACCACTTTTCAGTGAACTAATGGCACAGGTCTCTCGTTTTTTTTTTGTTTTTTTAATATAAGTGAATACTCATTTTATTTTTTCACAAAAAACATGATTCGTGGAACCTGTTCAAGAAATGCTAAAAATTTCAAGATCCCTTTTACTTCCTTGTTTGAAGATGCTTAATTTTGATTTCGACTCAGTTTTACGATTTAACCGTCCCAACCCCTCGAACACACAAAACTGAGTCAAACTTTTACACATTTGTCACAATTCTGGGTGAGGTATCGTTGGTAAAGCATTCAAGAATGCTAAATTTGAATTTCAACCTAGTTCCGAAAATTTGCCCCCTTCCTCACCTCTTTCACAGGTACTTTTCATTAACTACTTGATTTTGGTCAACTCAAACATATTTGGAAAACACATAACGATTATATTAGATAAAAATTTAATCGAAAGGATATTTCATTGTCTCCACAATTGAAAAACAAAAAAAAACAAATGAGAAATAAATTTTTGTAAAATATCAGCGAGAGGTGGGAGTCATTTTGAAATCGGTGATCCGCTCGGGCAAATACACTTTTACACCATCTTATTTATTCAAACTTTCAAAATCCCTAAAACATATTTTCCCCTCCTCTCCAATATCTAATTATTAATTGAAAACGAAACGCCTGAGTGACGTACGTTCGTTATTAATCTCAACACCAAACTAAAAATTACAAAAAAATTACAAAATAAAATATATTCCACAAATTAAAATTCACATTTTTTGAAATTCAAACATCGAAGACCATTGATAACAAACTACATACAGGGTGGCTCGGTTAAGGTGTGAAATATTGAAACCTCATATTCTACTTATCAATACGAACAAAAAATGTCATATTCAACATGGGCCCAAAACGCTTTCTTTCTGAAATATTGCCGAGTAAAGAACTGGAAATTCGGCAACGTTGCGCATCGCGACGCCCGTAAAATGTTGCGTTTAACGAGACGAGCGTCGGGGTTACTTACGCGGAAGTTAATTACAGCGTTGCCGCAAAATAAATTATGCTGAGATACCCTCCGTTTTTTTGATTTTTTAGAAAAAAATTTTAGGCGAAATTTTTTTTATAATAATGAGGAATCATGAGAAATTATTAAATTCGATTTTTATTGTAATTTTGTGAGTTGGTCGAAATTTGATAAATTGATTACTCAGCATCCAATAAATAAAAAAAAACAGAAATTTGGGTTAATAGGTGTTAAATAAGTAGTACTACCCCTAAAAGTGAATAAAATTTCAAAAAAATGATTTTTTGTTCTTGTTCGACCATTTTTCTGGTACAGAAACACATTTTCTACTTTAAAACACTTACTTATGAACCAAAAAAAAAAAAAAATAGTATACGTTTCTATGGACCCCCTTTCACTTTTTCCACCACCTACCCCCCGAAAATTTTTACTGCTAGAGCAAAAATTGCCAATTTTGGGTGAAATCTGGGCCCCCTTTAAAGGCGAATAACTCAGTAATGAAGCGTTTATGACCCATCATGTATATAACATTTTTTACTCCAAATGATAAGTAGAATACGTGGTTTTAATATTTCACACCTTAACCGAGCCACCCTGTATATTAGAACACATAGTCAGGTCTTAATTGAACATCCACGCGGGATTCTTGTTAAAATTGATTTTATGATTGATTCTTGTTTTAGACATTAAAACAACTAAATTCAACTTACATGCCTATTTTTCCTCCTCCCCTTTTTCCCAGGGTCCACCCCCAACGTTTCAAACGCGTGTACCGCACAATCTATGGGCCGCAATGAAAAAATTTCAGGGTGTCTAACAAACAGGACAAAATCCAAAACAGGACCAAAAGGACCTTCAGCAGCACCCTTAAAAATAGGTACGATAAATTTTGTACTCCCCCCCCCAAAAAAAAATCCCCCTTGCGTATACTCGTTTTAAAGGAAATTTCAAGCGCTTTATTATTTCCTTCTTGGAAATACTCTTCTCTTCCATAGAAAATATCAAATTGCAGTAGCATTGCTAGGAATTACTCAGAGAGAATCAGAACTTTCATAAATCTTTGGGAAGTGCTGTGCGATGTTCACGGTCATGCTCATTATTTTGGCCTCAAAAACCAAAAATAATAACAAATCCAAGTAGTGGGTGTCGAAATCTTTTTTTGAAGGGTACAAAATGGCCATAAAAAGTTGGATAGGAAAGTTATTTTCCCGCATAATTGCCTCAAAATAATTTGTTGGATTGTAATATTCTTCATGCCCGAGCGAAGCGAGGGCGAAAATTTTTCAGAAAAAAATATCCAGAAGCTTAAATTTTCTCATCAAAATTCAATGTTTTTTTATGCTCTTTTTTTGACTTCCAAAAAACAAGAAATTTTGTAATGAGCTCCTCTTCTTCCAAAAGTATTTTAAAAATAATTGTAAAGTTACTGAACCCGAGCGAAGCGAGGGTGAAAATTTTTTACAAAAAAATCCAAGTTGAAAATATATTTAAACACAATTCTTCAACCGAAAAATTCTTGAAAAACTGAAATATTTTGAAAAAATTTGCAACTTTTACAAATTTTTGGTCAATTTTGCGGCTTTTTCGCGACTTTAGCAACTTTTCGCGACCAGTAGAAACCTTGCTGGATCTCAAAATTAATACAAAACAGGACTTTTCTCTAAAAAAGCCTCAAAGCAGGACCAAAAGGACCAAAACATGACCACTCAGCTCAAAGCAGGACCAAAAGCACCAACAGGACTTGTTAGACATTCTGAATTTTCAAACAACAGTTGTTCCTCAACACGTTCCGTACATTTTCATTTCTCATCAAAATCCATTTTGGAGCAACTTCTATGCCCCAAATTTGGAAACAAAACATGTTTTTGAGAAAACCTCAAAATCACGTTTTCTTCATTTTAAACGAATAGTTTCGGATATACGACAAAATTTGTAATCACAAGAAGTATTCAGAATTGAATTTCCTTTCCAATGAGCTTTATCACGACCATCTTCACCAACTTTTACCGACAGAGTGGACCTCTTCCCCTTCCTTGTTTTCACAAAAGTTAGACCCACGAGCAGAATTTGCTCCAAAATGTATCCCGATAATAAATTAAATTATGCATTAGATATTGAAGAACAAAAATCGTTCAATTTTTTTTCGTGGGTCCAACTTTTAAGATAAAAGGCAGGGGGAGAGATCCACTCTGTCGGGAAAAGTTGGTGAAAATGGTCGTGATAAAGCTCATTGGAAAGGAAATTCGATTTTGAATACTTTTTGTGGTTACACATTTTGCCGTATCTCTGAAACTTTTCGTTTAAAATGAAGAAAACGTGATTTTGAAGTTTTCTCAAAACTGTTTTATTTTCAAATTTTTTGGGGAAGGAGTTGCTCCAAAATTGATTTTGATAAGAAATGAAAATGTACGGAACGTGTTGAGGAACAACTTTTGTTTGAAAATTTTTTTATTACAACCCATAGATTGGGCGGTACACGCGTTTGAAATGTTGGGAGGTGGACCCTGGGAAAAAGGGGAGGTGAAAAAATAGGCATCTAAGTAAAATTTAGTTGTTTTAGTGTCTAAAACAAGAATCAATCATAAAATCAATTTTAACAAGAATCCCGCGCGGAAGCCTTTTTTTGTTCAATTGAGACCTGACTAACACATAAAAACAAATTATGGTAAAAACCAATCAAGTATCGAAATCGTCATCACGTATATTCGAAGTTAGATCCTCATGAAATATATCCGAAGTAAGATCCTAATCCTCAACCAATCTTTCCTGAAACTTCAACACCATCGCCGAATCATTATCAAACGCCCAATTCAACATTTCAGAAATGTCATCAGGCGATCTTTCTCTAAGAAAACAACGAACAGCCTCTCCTTTCTCATTCACTTTATTCGACGTAAAATCTTTTTTTGCTCGCTCATCGACGAAATACCAATTGAAAAAATTTTCGTAATGACGAAATGTGTTTGAATCGAAAGAGTATGCCTTCATACCGAAGAGAACTTCAAAAATTGTATCGATATTCATCAATTTCTTGAAAGCTGCAATTTCATCTTCATTTTTAGCACACCATCTGAATAACTCTTGCCAACTCGTAACCTCAAAATCTCGTTTCCGATTATTGTACATATTATCATGTTTACGCCTAGAGGTCAGATATTTACACACACGTTCTAAAAACTTGTATTTCAATTCTTGCAGATTTTCTTCAGATGTCGCAAAACGACTGATTATTTGCTGACAATCTTCCAAACGACCACTGCTGAACTTGACAAACAGAGATGTTACGCCTTTCGAAGACCAAAGTAACTTCTGTTTGAATTTGGTGGCACTTTCGGCGTCAGAAAATAACCCGTCGACGAACGAATTGAAGTTTTCGAAATTATTACCATCGAGCAGATTCGAAACGACTAAGCCAGCGTGACTGGTGATGATTTGTTTACTCATATATTTTTCGATAGCGGTGGTTTCTGAAGAGAAATTCAAATACTCGGCCAGATCCGAATAAAATCCGTATTTGATCAATGAAAAACAGATAGATTTAAACATTGGAAGTTTGGATTTAAAATTATTGATCGCTTTGACGTCAGGTAAACATAATTCCGCGAATTGCTTCAAATATACGGGTTTCGCTCGCATGACTATTTTTTCCCAATTATTCGCCCATATCGTTTTCCTAAATTGGGCGCTGTTATTTCGCAACAAGTCCAACAGAAATTCCATATCGTGGCCGTAATTGTACACGAATCCCACACACTGCGACGGTAAATTACTGAAAAACTCCGCCGAATGGTTCAAAACGTGAGATCTGAATTGATCCGATGCCCCGGTCCAGATTTCTGTCAGAAGTCCATCCATTTTATACCTTACCATGCAATCGGCTTTGGAAGTATTCCACGTCAATTTCCACAGACCACGTATGAGCTGTAGAAATACTCCTTCGGAGACCACTTTTTCCATTCGGGTCCACAGAGTGAGCATATATTCGATGTACTCGTGATTCGATAACAAAATCGATAGAATTTCCCAGGCTTTCGCCTCGAATACCTTTTGAGCTTGGTATTCGTTCAATTTAGGCAATACACAAATCATAGCTTCCATATTATTGTACCTAAAGACCTCCAAGGCCATGGGTATGCGTTGTTCGTCATTCAGGGTACTCCAATGGTACTGCAAAGCTGACCAGTTACGATTTTTGTACGCTTCGGTTACACGACTTTTGGGAGTCATCGAGTTCTCCTGCGGAGTATTCATCATTCGACAATACCAGTAAAACGACTCTTTGGTCTTTTCAACGCCACGAAACACGAATACAGGACAGTCTTCCATTATCGAAGGAAGAAGTTGATCAACTTCGTCTTCCAAACAAAAAGTGCAAGCTATTTGGTACTTGAGCTTGAAATCAAGATTCCTTTGCAGCACCTTGGTGGCGGTTTTCTTTAAACTAATTCTACCGTTTGGGTCGCAAACGATATCGTCGAAATGGGTTGAAAAAACGTGTTGCATTTCTAGTTCTAGTTTCGAATAAAACTTGACCCAATTTTTTAAATCTTCCCTCATCGAGCTGATTTTATTGTCGATCACATCCTTGATGCTGGGAGGCACCGCGAAGAACTCGTCGCAGCTGAAATTTCCTCGCAGCACCGAATCGACCGGAGTATTTCCGCGATTGGAGATTTTATGACGCCATAGGACTAACGATAATTCGGTCGAGGCTAGAGTTACCAGAGATAGGGGTCCGTAGATGAAACTGAACGGGTACTCGTCATTAAGGATGTTATCTATGTCCATCGTGTAATTCAGTCTGAAAAAGTAATAATGAATGAGATTCAGATGGGCATATTTTCCATCACTTTTGAACGCGAGTTTATTTAGGTATAGACATGCCCCAGCAAAACAAGAACCAAGATTTAAAAAATTCAAAATTTTCAGAAACAAAATAATTATTTTACGATAATTTTTTGGAAAAAAAAATTATGGGTTTGAAATTAAAATTTTAAAACAACTGAAAAATAAATATTTACTGTCGTTAGAAGTTTAATTTCTACTAAGGTCGACTAATAAAGGCCCTCAAAAACAGTCACTCGCAAGTTTTTTCAAACGTACCTAAGTAAAAACTCACTTCATTTTTCTACAAAAAACATAATTAATGAAACCTGTTCAACAGAAACTAAAAATTTCAAGATTCTTTTCACCCCTTTAGTGGTCCTTTGAGGGGGTTAAAAAGTTCCAAAAAAAACGTAATTATGCAATAAGTGTAATCAGGGGGGATTCATTTTTCAGTTTACCTACTTATTCGTAGGTAAATTTGTTATTTAATAAAAAATTAGGGTTTCAGTGAATGAGAATACTTCTATGTCACATTTGTTCAATTTTCCAAATAATTGGTCCCCTCCCTCCTTCTACGACCATTCAGCGATTCATTTGTAGAAAATCTCTGTTTCAACTCATCAGTGATCTCACGTACGATTAGCTACGGTTTTTATTAAATAAGAGAAAGTGGGGCAAGATGCTTATTATCGTCTGTGATGAGGTTGAAAATTTTTTTCTGCGTATGACTTTGACACAAAACAGAAAAAAGTTATAGACGTGACGGATTAGTTGTCTACGAGCAATTATAAATAATGTGATTTCACGTGATTTTCATTTTGTTAATTTAAAATACTGAATTTTCAGGGCGTCTAACAAAATTTATTGAGCAAAAACAAAAAAATCTACGCGTCTGCGTGCCTGGAGCTGTTACCCCCCCCCCCCAAAAAAAATATATTGACGTCTGTGTGCCTGTAGCTATTTCATATCTTCAAGCAAGGTAGATCATAGATTAGAAACAAAACCGTAGTTACACAAAGTGATTTTATAAAATTATAAGTTCAACATGAAATGAAATAACAATAATCAGAGGCGAAATTTGTACAAAAATCTTGGCGAGTGAAAATTAAAAATTTGTCGACTAATATTTATTTAGGAAGGAGAAATTTGCCAACCAGTTGAATTGAAACTAGAAAACAAAAATTCTTGCTTTTTTGGGCGTCTTTTATGACTTCTAAAAAAACTACAATTATATTAAATTCCTTAATAACCCCCTCCCATAAAAAAAAATAAAAATTTGATTCGAGATCGCCTTCAAGTCATCTAATAAATTAAAACAATTTTTTCCCCGTTTCAAAATATTTAATTTTCTGAGATAGAAGAGAAGAGTTATTACCACAATTTTGAAGAATTATAAATTTAATGAGCCCGAGTGAAGCGAGGGCGAAATTTTTCGAAAAAAGAGAACCCAGAATCTAAAATTTCTTCATTGGGAAAAATTCGTGCTTTTTTCGTGTTATGTTTTGACGTCCAGAAAAACGATAATAATGGACTCATCTCCTGATCTCCTTCCAAAAAAATCGAAAAATTTTTGAAAATTCCAATCGAGATCGTTATCGAGTCCTTTGATGGCTTTGATAAATGAGAAGGACAATTTTTTTCACTTGAAAATATAGAAGGTCCATACCATCATTTTGAAAATAAAATCGTGTAAATTTACTGAGCTCGAGCGAAAATTATTGAAGAAAAAGGCTTTCAAAACCTAAACTTTCTTCATTGTTTAATCAATTTTTTAGTATTAAAAGGGAGGCGAAATCTTCAATCCCTGTCTCCTATATAAATTTCAGACCGTATGTGCCCGAACAAAGCGAGGGCTAAGATTAGAAAAAGTGGTGTTTTTTAAAAAAAAAAAAAGAAAAAAAAGAAATAGAACCCTAAAACTAGTATCAATTGAAAAATGTGTGTTTTTATTCATTAAAAAAAAGATTCATCTAGGGTAGGTACCTAAAATGGAAGATTTTTTCAATTTTTGAAAAAAAAACTTGACTTTTTGAGTAAATTAGAGTAAATTAGCGCCCTAGAGTAAATTTGTCAAAAAGCTTGACTAATCAGGACCGTTAGACACCCTGATTTTTGACAATTAAAGAATTGAAGGCTCTTGTGCGATCGGAAGTTATTGACCGATTTCGAATTTTTATATCTCATTTTTCTAGTCCGCCCGGCCCCCGTTTCCTGCATGGTGTTCCGATTCAAAAATCAAAAATTTCAATTTTTCGGCCCACCTTTATTATAAACTGTCTCTAATTTTGAAAAAGAAACACGACCTACCTACACCAAGGTGTCTACCAATTTTTCAAAATCAAATTTCGCGAATTTTTTCCAAGGTATCTGTATCTAGTATTTACCTCTCAATCTGACCCCCCTCCCCCCCAAAAAAAAATCAACGAGATCAAATTTATTACAAAAAATTTCAGACACGGAAGGAAATACGTCTTCAATTTAAAAAAGAGAATTTTTCACAAAAATTTTCTAAAAGTGAGTTATTTTATGTTGAAGAAGATAAATAGTTACTGCCCGAGCGAAACAAGGGTGAAAATTTTCACTAAAAATCATGTTAGAGTGGATAAAATTGTTAGATGTTTATTGAGCATTTACCTAATAAAGTATTTTCAACATCGTGCAGATATAGATTTTGCGGATTTTGACCCTAAAATTGAGAAATAAATTCATGGGAAGTCTGAAACATTAGTAGATTATCAATATTATAATGATGTGATTATTTGGCCCGAGCAAAGCGAGGGCGATTTTTTTTTGAAGAATTTATTTAAAAAAAAAAACAGCAAAAAAGAGACAGTTTTCCGAATAATTCCTCATTCTGAATTTTTAAAACATCCCACTGAAAATCCCAAAATTATCCAATTTTTTTTATATTTTCCCGAGAATGGACACGATACTCCCTTTGAAAATCCCAATCGTGATCGCTACTAAGTCTCCCACAAAAGAACATTTTTTCCGCTTCAAAATATCAGGGTGTCTAACAAAATCTCAAACCCCAAAAGAAGAACTTTAGAAGGATCTTGGAAGGACTTTCAGCATGCCCTTTTTAAAATTAATATTGTAAACCCCCTCTCCCACCACAAAAAAATTCAAACTCATTTTAGGAGGACAAATTTTTTCTGTTTCAAAATATTTCATTGTTTAAGATGGAAGAGAAGAGTTTTTACTATGATTTCGAAAAAAAAAGTAAATTCACTGAGCCTAAGCGAAGCGAAGGCGAAAATTTTTGAAAAAAAGGACATCCAGAATCTAAAAAATTTTTTATTTGGGAAAATTTGTGCTTTTTCCGTGTTTTGTTTAGACTTTCAAAAAAAACAATATCTATGGACCCGTTCCTGATTTCCTTCCAAAAAATCAAAACATTTTTGAAAATTGCAATCGAGATCGTTACCTCCTTTGATAAGTGAGAAGGACAATTTTTCACTTGAAAATATTAATTTCCTAGACTGGGAAAGGAAGAATTTTCATACCACTATTTTTAAAATAAAATTGTGTAAATTTACTGAGCCCGAGCGAAGCGAGGGCGACATTTTTTGGGGAAAAGAGCATTCAAAAGCTGAACTTTTTTCAGGCACCCATATCATCTTTCATCATCTTACACAAAGTTGCCACTAGCGACATTTCAAATATTAGTGATTTATTTTAGCTTTTGGCGGGTGAGTCTCAAAATTTGAAATGGGAAGGACTTTTTACTCAAAATAAGGACTTCGGAAGGACCGGAAGGACCCTTCAGCCAATATAAGGACCGGAAGGACATACTACTTATCTATATCACACACTCCACAAAAAACCAAAAAATTCGTACAAAAATAACCCAAATATATTCCACAAATTCAATTTTACATTTTTGTTTTGATAATTTAAACATTAAAGAACATAGATTACGCACAAGTACACTCAAAACAGAAAACCGAAAGAAAAACATAATTAAAAAACCATATAATCAATCAGATAATTCGTCATCAGCAGTCAACACCGAAGACAAAACTTTATAGTATATGATCAATTTTTGCTGAAACCTTAATATTTCCTCTTCGTCGTTATCGAACGCCCAATTCAACATTCTTCTAATGGCGTAACGTGGCCCACAATTCAAAAGTCCACGAATAGCCTTTACTCCATCAGAGGTATTCATTTTTTGCACCTTGAAATCTCGTTTCGCCTGCTCGTCGTCGAAATACCAATTCGAAAAATTATCGTAAAAGAATAATCGACCGGAAAGACGTCGATACGTCAAATGCCACGATTTCAACGCGTACGTTCTTAGTTGAAACATAAAAATCGCGTCAATATCCAACGATTTCTTGAAAGCTGCGATTTCATCTTCATTCTTAGTACACCATTTTAATAATTCTTCCCAACGAGTAACATTAAATTCCAAAGTTTGTACACTGGTTAGGTATTTACGAGCCCGGTCCAAAAACTTGGTTTTCATTTCCTCGAGATTTTCTTCGGATATTGCAAAACGACTGATTATTTGCTGACAATCGTTCAAACGTCCTTTGTTGAAAATATTCAACAAAGATTTCACGCTGCTCGAATACAAAAGTAAGTTTTGTTTGACTTTGGTGGCACTGTCGGTGTCGGGAAATAACCCGTCGACAAACGAACTGAAGTTTTCGAATTTCTTATCATCGAGCAGGGTCGAAATAATCACGCCCATTCTATCTCTCAGGATTCGTAGGCTCTTCTGGTTCATCAAGATGGAGGTTTTTGAACACAACTTCAGATAATCGACCAGATCCGGATAAAATCCTTGTTTGATTAACAACCCATGGATTAGTTTGAAATCCAGCAAGGATCTAGATTTGAAATCAGCGATGGCTTTGTCGTTAGGTAAACATAATTCTAAAAATTGCTTCAAATACGAAGGCTTCGCTCGTACGACTATTTTTTTCCAATTCTTCGACCATACGGTTCTCCTAAATTCGGCGCTGTTATTTCGCAACAAATCCAACAAGAATTCCATATCGTGACCGTAATTAAAAACGAATCCGGACGACTGCAGTTGCAATTTATCAAAAAAATCTGCCGAGTCGGCCAAAACGTACGATCTGAATCGATCCGGTGCTCTGGTCCATATTTCCATCAAAATTCCATCAACTTCATATCTTCGCATACAATCGGTTCTGGAAACATTCCACGTGAGTTTCCACAGACCTTGTATCAGCTGTAGAAATACTCCTTCGGAGATGACGTTTTCCATGTGAGTCCACAAAGCGAACACGTGCTCAACGTATTCGTGATTTGATAGCAAAATTGATAGAATTTCGCAGGCCTTCGCTTCGAATACCCGTTGAGCCTGGGGTTCGTTTAGTTTGGGCAATAAACACATCATGGCTTCGATATCGTTATGCTTGAATATTTCCAACGCCATGGATACCTTCAGTTCGTCGTTCAAATCTTGCCAGAAATATCTCAGCGAAGCCCAATTCTGTCTCCGGAACTCGTTCCAAACACGATTTCCAATGGAAATGATGTCTTCCTTTGAGGTCATCAAGCAATACCAATAATGAACCGGTTTGGTTTTTTTGGCCACGCACGAATTATTAAATTCGGAACTTCTCGACGTTGAGGGCCACAGTCGTTTGATTTCGTCCTCCAAGCAAAAAAAGCAAGCTACTTTGAACTTGTTCTCGTCGCCGATATCGTTTCTCTTTATTGCTTCGGCGGCAGTTTTACTGTAACTTATTCTACCGTTGGGATCGAAAACTACGTCGTCGAGATTCGCCCGAAATACGGATTGAAATTCGAAATTGTGTTTGGAAACAAACTTGACCCATTTTTTCAGTTCTTCCCCGACCGAGATTATTTTTTCATCGACGATGTCCTTGATGCGAGATGGTACGGAGAAGAACTCGATACTGCTGAAATTCGTTTCCAGCACTGAATCGATCGTGGTTATTCCACGATTAGAGATTTTGTGACACCATAAGGCCAATGATAACTCGGTCGAAGCTATGGTAGCCAAGGATAGAGGGCCGTCGATGAATTTAAACGGGTATTCGTCATGAAATACGTGATCCATGGTGAAGAATCAAGCATCGAAGTTAACGTCTGTCAATGGATTGTAATCGTATAGCAGACCAAATTAAATTACGTCTGAAAAAGTAATAAATGGGAAATAATTAGATTAAGAGCAACATGCCCAAAATTATAAGTTCAACACTTCCATAATTTTAAAAAAAAACTGAAAAACACTGGCAGATTTATCAATTTAAGAAACATTTGCTTAGGAAATCAGCATTTAGAAATTAATAAAGTTACAACAACAATGTTTGAAAAATAATACGATGTTTTAAGAAATTTTCGGAAAATATTGGACAAACAACCAGAAAATTTTTTGTCCAAATTTTGATAGAAAATTCTTTCTTTCTAAAAATTGAAGAAAAAATTTGAAAGTATCTCGAAATATCTTAGAAGATAAAGCTGTTCTAAAGTACATAATTACAAGTGCAGATTATTTCATTTGTCAATTATCAAGATATCGCGATCCTTAATTTTTCACCTATTACAAGCTATAGCATACCTTTAAAAGAATAAGTAAAATTTTCTCAAATTCTTTTCCAGTATTTATTGTTTCATAGATGATTACTAAGAGAAAACAATTACGTTTCATTCATTAATCAGAATCGAAAGTCTCGATAAATTTTTACTCAAGCAATTCGAGCATTCAATACCTTGTACATAGAAGGAAACAGTGATCTGAAAAAATGTTCAGAGTTAGTGCTGAAATTAAAAAACAAAAATCGTTTTTTTTGGTTCCAAAAAATCTCGTATAGTGACTTCCTCTCCAAAAAAATAAAAAAATAAATAAAAATCTTATTCGAGTTTGCTACTATTTTTTAAGCTTTTCTGGTCAATTTTTACGAGTTTTAAAAAATTTTCAGGAAAAGTATTTTTAAAGAACGAAATTGCATTTCTACTTCAACTAATTTTTTTGAAAAAAATGTGTCCAAATGAAGTTGAAATAAATTTCATCAATTATTTCAGTCCTTTTAATTTTTCATTAAAAAATCCGATAAATTTTATTCATTCTGGATAATTATTTAAGAAAAAAATATACACAAGCATGCCACGCAGATTTTGGGGGAAAAATAGTGACTTTAGTGATTTTTTACGAGGCAAAAAGTGACCTATTTTTCGAAAAAAGTGACCAATTTTTCATTTTTTTCCATAAATAAATACCCCCCCCCCCCCAAAAAAAAAATCATAACTCAAACTGTATTTCTCTCTGCAATAGTGCTGAAAATAGGGGACAAGTCACTAAAAAAGGTGACTCCGTGGCATGCCTGTATACATAGAAATGAACCGAAAATGGCACGTTGAAAGGGCAGAAAATTAGAAAATTTCGACTCATATGACAATTTTTTCGTTTTTTTTCAATCGTACACCCACATAATACCATTTTTTCAATTTTTTTTTACTCAAACTTAAAGTTTTCTAGAAAAAAAAGGGTCATTATTAATATCACTTTCTCTAAATTTCTAATTCTTATCTGCTGAACCGTTTATTGCCTCATTTGATCTGGATTTAAAATTTAAAAAATATCGAGAAAGATGCCGACAGAAAAAATTCGCTGGCTATGGTTTACAAATCCTTCGAAAAAAACATAAGACTTAATCTAAGTGCTAAGAAACGTGTGTTCTAAATTATTGTTAGTTAACTTACTTCACCTTCCCCCCCCCCCTCCCTCTTACTACCACTTTTCAGTGGCCAAATAGCACAGGATTTTGGAGAATCAAATTTTTTCCCCCAACAAAAAGGCAGGATAAAAGGCCTCAAAACAGTCACTCGATTTTTTTTTTTCAAATGTTAGAAAATACCTACTCACTTCATTTTTCCACAAAAAAAAAATTAATGGAACTTGTTCAACAGGTTCTAAAAATTTCAAAATTCTTTTCACCCCTTTAGTGATCCTTTGAGGGGACTAAAATTAAAAAAAAAAACTAATAATGCAATAACAGGGTGTCCACTACATTTCAGAAATGATTTTCCCTGACTTTTCCAGGTTTTCCAGACCAATTTTTCGAATTTTTCCAGACCTTATAAATATGATATTCGTAAACCAGGGAGGATGGGGGGGGGGGGGGTAATTTTTTCGTGTTATGTAAGTACTTAGATCCCGAAATTTTATATAAAAATGATATAAAATGCATAGGGTTTAACGATTTTTTTTTCAAAATCACTATATACTTTTTACGAGATCTTTAGATGCCGCTCTTCGGGTCAACAAAATATTCAAATTCAATTCTGAAAATTTTTTCACCCATCCAACTCCCCCTCGCCATGAAAATTGGAATTTTTTGAACCAATAAATGAGAAAGTGAATGAGAAGGTAAAATATAAATCATTTTATCAAAATATAGAAATATGTTGAGCCCGAGCGGAGCGAGGGCGAAAATTTTTGCGAAAAAAAAAACTTCAAAAGATGAAAATTCACCACTTTTCCCTCATTCATATTTTCCAAAACATGGCCAATAATTTCGATTTCTGTTCCATTCCATCCCTTTTTTTTCAACATCGTGGTCAATGGCATCATGACATTTCTTTCTCATCACAGCTCATTAAAAAGTAAGTTTCCAAAAACCTTAAGATTAAAGATGAATTCTGTAGAAAGAAATAGTGTAAATTACCCAGAGCGTAACGAGGGAAATTTTCTTTGAATAATTCATAATTCAATAGACAAAGACATGCATTTTGAATATCGATTTTATTGTACATTACGCCCGACAAAAAATAATGAATAAAACAATAATTGGATAAGAGATGTAATAATTTGGCCCAAGCGGAGCGAGGGCGAAATTTTTTGAAAAATTTATAATAAAATAAGTAAAAAAAACATTTTTCTAAATGATTTACATTTTTTGGGGATTTTTGAAAAATTCCAGACAAAATTTCAAAATTCCCTAACTTTTCCAGACCACTAAAATTCCCAGACTTTTCCTGGTTTTCCAGAGAATGGACACCAAGAATAAATATACTACTTCTGTTTTCGAAGACGCTCAATTCGAATTTCGACTCCATTTTACGATCTGACTTTCTCAACCCCTCGTACCTACCAATACTGCCTGAGGTATCTGTAAACCTTTCAATAATTATAAATTAAAATTTCAACTAAATTCTGAAAACTGCCCCTCTCCCAGGTCCTCCTGATTAACGGTTCGATTTAGGTCAGAACTCAAAAATAATAGGAAAATATCGCATAGCACCAACTGTAATGTTTTCGAGGAAGATAAAATGGATTTAACGTTCCTCAGTACCTCGTATTTCTACATACATTGGGTATAAATAACTTGAATGTAAATCTTTTTGTATGGACCTAATTGAAATTTTTTGGAGCTGAAAGGGAAGTGGAGGGGGGAAGATCGTAAAACTGTGGAGGAATTAAAAAAGCAAAAAAAAAAACAATACATATGATACATATTTCAAAAATAGTACAATTATATCTGAGAAAATTTTCATCGAAAGGATACTTTGATGTCTCAATTTCAAAGAGAGAAAAAAATGCGAAATTAATTTTTGAAAAATATCACAGGGAGGGGGGGGGGTTATTTCGAAATCTCTGAACATCTCGATCAAATACACGTTTATGCTACCTTTATTAAATTTTCAAAATCACGAAAAAAAATTTCCCTCCTCTACACAATCTAGTAATACGAAGACGAAAAGCCTAAATGACGTACGTCGCTGTAAATTCACAACTAAACAAAAAATTGCACAAAAAACACAAAATATATTCCACAAATTCAAATTAACATTTTTTTTAAATTCTACATAACATAAAATAACATACGTAGATAATAAACCATATCTACACAGAATTCTCAGGCTCGTCAGCTTTTATTACCGAAGTAATAATCTTATCTTTGACCAATCTTTGCTGAAACTTCGACACCATCTTCGAATCGTTTTCGAACGCCCAATTCAGCATTTTCAAAATGTGGTGACGTGAGACTTTTCCAAGAAACGAACGAACAGCCTTCCCTTTCTCGTAGTTATTCACTTTACTCATCGTGAAATCTCTTTTTGCTTGCTCATCGGCGAAATACCAATCGAAAAAATTATCGTAAAAAAATAATTCGCCCGAATCAAAAGTCGTCCTACAATATGCGTACGTATCGAAGAAAAACTCGAAAAGCGCGTCAATATTCAACGATTTCTTGAAATCTGCAATTTCATCTTCATTTTGAGTACACCATTTTAACAGCTCTTGCCAGCGCGTACCATTAAAGTCTAATCTCGGCTTACTAGTCAGATAGCTACGCGACCGTTCTAAAAACTCGTATTTCAATTCTTGCAGATTACTTTCGGAGGTGGCGAAACAACTTATAATTCGCTGGAAATCGTTCAAACGACCGTTGCCGAACATTCCGAACAGAACTTTTTCGCTGTTCGAGAGCCGAATTAAAAATTGTTTGAATTCGGTGGCACTTTCGGCGTCGCAAAATAATCTATCGACGAACGAATTAAAATTTTCGAAATTATTGCCATCGAGCAGTTTGGAAACGACTAAGCCTGCGTACGTGGTGAGGATTTCTTTACTTATCTCAATCTCATTGAAGATGGTATCTGAAGAGAAATTCAAATACTCGGCCAGCTCCGAATAAAATCCGTGCTTCATCAATGTAAAAAAGAAAGGTTTGAATGTTAGCAGTTTCTTGTATTTAAAATCATTGATCGCGTTGTCGTTAGGTAAACATAATTCCACGAATTTCTTCAAATTTACGAGGTTCGCTCGTACGACTATCTTTTCCCAATTATTCTCCCATATGGTTTTTCTAAATTGGGCGCTGTTATTTCGCAACAAGTCCAACAGGAATTCCATATCGTGGCCGTAATTGCTGAGGAATCCCGGATTTCCTGATGGCAATTTATCGAAAAAATCCGCCGAATGGTTCAAAACGTGTGATCTGAATTGATCCGGTGCCCCGGTCCAGATTTCTGTCAAAAGTCCATCCATTTTATACCTTCCCATGCAATCGGCTTTGGAAGTATTCCACGTCAATTTCCACAGACCACGAATGAGCTGTAGAAATACTCCCTCGGAGACCACTTTTTCCATTCGGGTCCACAGAGTGAGCATATGTTCGATGTACTCGTGATTCGATAACAAAATCGATAGAATTTCCCAGGCTTTCTCTTCGAATACCTTTTGAGCTTGGTATTCGTTCAATTTAGGCAATATGCACATCATAGCATCCATATTATTATACTGGAAGACCTCCAAGGCCATGGGAATGCGTTGTTCGTCATTCAGCGTACTCCAATGGTACTGCAATGCTGACCAGTTACGTTTTTTGTACGCTTCGATTACACGATTTTCGGGAGTCATCAAGTTCACCAGCGGAGTATTCGTCATTCGACAATACCAGTAAAACGACAATCTCGATTTTTTAATGTCACGAGTCACGAATTTTGGAGAGCTTTCCATTACCGAAGGAAAAAGGTGATCAATTTCGTCTTCCAAACAAAAAGTGTAAGCTATTTGGTACTTGAGCTTGAAATCGAGATTCCTTTCCAGCAACTTGGTCGCGGTTTTCTTTAAACTAATTCTACCGTTTGGATCGCAAACGATATCGTCGAAATGGGCTGAAAAAACGGGTCGAATTTCTTTGCCTAGTTTCGAATAAAACTTGACCCAATTTTGTAAATCATCCCTCATCGAGTTGATTTTTTTATCGATTATATCCTTAATGCTGGGAGGCACCGTGAAGAACTCGTCGCAGCTGAAATTCAATCGCAGCACCGAATCGACCGGGGTAATTCCGCGATTGGAGATTTCGTGACGCCATAGAACTAACGATAATTCGGTCGAGGCTAGAGTTGCCAAAGATACGGGTCCGTAGATGAAACTGAACGGGTATTCGTCTGGCAGAATGTCGTCTATGTCCATGTCCATATTGATGAATCGAGCACCGAAACTGACGTTGTCTATTTTATTCGACGTTTAGTCCGAATAATGGAAAATCGAGTCGAATTTTATGCGGAATTACGTCTGAAAAAGCAATAATAAATAACATTTAGAGTAACATATTTTACATCATTTTTCAAAGTGGGATGAGATGAGAATAAATTATTTTAGTACTCGAGTCATTTCATCTCAATTGGGCCAAATTTATTGTCTTTGGTCCACTTATCCCGTTCAACATAAACGCACCCAGAAATTATTTAAGGGAGGGGCTCAGAATCCAGTAAAAATAAGGAGGGAAGTGAAATTTCAAATTCAGCAACTTGTTATATTTTAGTACCGCTGGCGTAGTCAGGGTATTTTCAGTATAGGCTGATAATTCAAAAACGGATTTCAGCCAAGTAAACTTGAAAAATTACGGAATTTCTGTTATTTTTCACTGATTTTTTTAGTCAAAATTATTGATTTTCTCTGACAAACTGGGAATTGATTGAGAAATCAGTGATTTTTGACCGAATTAAGATCGGTGAAAAATTATCAATTTTTAAAATAGGATTAAAATACTGCCCGGGCGAAGCGAGGGCGAAATTTTTTTGAAAAATCATATTTCAGGAGCGAAAAAATTCACGTTTTTTCACATTTTTGTAATTAAAAAATCTCTTGTCCAAGCTTAAGGAGGGGGGCTCGAGCCCCCTGAGCCGCCCCCTGGGTGCGCTTATGCCGTTCGATATTTTTTCCGGCACATACCATTGCAGAAATTGGAAAATTATCGTAATTTTTTTCCAGCTTCAATAAAAGTAGATTTTTTCCCTTCATTTCTTATCATATTCGAGATTTCCACCGAAAGTAACAAACTTTGGGGTTTAAATACCATTGATTGATTCAAAAAACTTGAATAGTTGGGTAATTTTTCATTCAAGGGTAAAATATTTGAGCAATCTTAAAATTTTCGCCCCCCCCCGCATCATCCAGACCATTTGTGTAAGGACGATGTTTTCAATTCAATTTATTTGTTGTTTTCAATTCTGAAAAATAATTCAGGTCAAATTTCAAACTGGTTTAAAAAAAATTTTTTTACAAGATGAAATTTTTCAAATATTCCGGTTTACGCAATTTTTATAAATTTTCTGTTGGCAGCACTGCTACAAAAATTTTATGAAAATTGATAAGAATTCATTTTTTTCGCCATAAAATTGTTTGGTCTGATTCCTTAACCATTAAATGAATAGGGTGTCTACCAATTTTAAAAAATCAAATTTCGCGACTTTTTCACGACCTTTTTTTAAGGTATCTAGTATCTACCTCTCAATTTGACCCCCCCCCCCCCCCCAAAAAAAAATCAACGAGATCAAATTTATTATTGAAAAAAGTTTATATACGGAAGAAAATACGTCTATAATTTTGAAAAAAGACAATTTTTCACAAAATTTTTACAAAAGTGAGTTATTTTATGGTAAAGAAGAGAAGTAGTTACTGCCCGAGCGAAGCGAGGGTGAAAATTTTACGAAAAATCATGTTAGAACGGATAAAATTGTTAATGATCATTGAGAAATAAATTCATGGAAAGTTTAAAATATTAGCAGATTTGGCCCGACCGAAGCGAGGGTGAAATTTTTCGAAGAATTTCATTAAAAAACAGCAAAACAAGATATGTTTCCAAATGGTTTTCTCCTTTAAAACATCCCTTAGAAAATTCCAAAATTCTCCAATTATTTCAGACTTTCCTGACAATGGACACAATATTACCTTTGAAATTCCCAATCGTGATCGCTACTTAGTCTCCCACAAGAACATATTTTTCCGCTTCAAAATATTCTTGTCTGAAATAGAAGGGAAGAGGACGAAGAGGTATATAATTTAAGAAAGGATTTTTAAAATTTATGAGCCCGAGCGAAGCGAGGGCGAAAATTTTTAGAAAAAATGTTCAAAAAGGTGAAATTTCTTTACTTTTTCTGTTTTGTAAAAGGTGAAAAAATGGAAGTAATTTCCGAAAAATTCGCGACTTTTGATGAATTTTGGGTCAATTTCGCGACTTTTTCGCGACTTTCGCGACCGGTAGACACCCTGAATGAATAACTGCAGTTTGTCGAAAACTGAATAAAAATAAGTAATAATTCGAATGGCAACACTGTAATGAAATTATTTCAAAATTTTCATTAAAATTTTTTCTGGTAGATCAAAAAAAAATTTGAGTCGATTTTGAGGCGTTTGAGAAAACCATGTATTTGAATTTTTGGTAAAAATCAGAAAATCTTAAAATTCGCGATCAATAACGTTCCAATCGTTTTGTAGAGGGTAAAAAAAGGTTTCCAATGTCAAGGCAAATGACTCGGACAGAAGTAGAAAATCAAATTGCACCTGTTTAGGAGAGTGATCGAGGTTCCCAGCAGGTGGAAATACTCAAAAGTAGCAATTTTTTTTAATGACCCTATTTTGAGCGTTTCTAGTTCCGAACCCTTTGAGCCGGGGGGGGGGGGGCTCAAATTTTTTTTGGGAGGTTCCTCGCCCAAAGTAAACTAACTCACCACACCAATTTTTGTTCAATATTTTTTTGCTTCGCCCCAAAAAATGTTCGGATTCAGCTAGAAAAATCTCCCAAGCGAACACAGTTTTCAGCGTTCAGCCATCAATTTTTCCAGGTGTTGACGATTCATAAAAAATCTAAATTTGTAAACTTTCATTGAGCTTAAAAGTAGGATAAACGAACTCAAGCCGCATACAATTTTACACTAATTGGGACTGGTCAAAAATTTCATTAATTGAGGGGCTTAGTTCCAAAACTCACTTTTGCCAAAAAAAAATCGATGTCGTTTTTTTTGCAGATTTCGATTCAGTATGAAAAACTGAACCAGAATCCGCAAAAAAAACGACATCGATTTTTTTTGGCAAAAGTGAGTTTTGGAACTAAGCCCCTCAATTATAAGTCGAATTAAGATAAACTATTCAAAATTATTTCAAAAAATTGAACCACATAAGTAATACCATTTCCCAAATTTAAAATAGTGTGAATCGTTATGGACCTTTTTTTTTTTGAAAAAATCCCCTAATTCAACCATTACCCTTGTCCAATTATTCTTAAAATTCAACAAAATTCTAAAAATTAAAAAAAAGGTTTTCTATTTTTGCAATGGTAGGTATTAAGAACTTATCACGTATGTTTTTACTTGAAAATACCATTGGACTTCTCACTTTTTTCTGATTTTTCAAAGCACTCACATACTTGAAAAAAAATAAACGTCTTTTCTTGTTCTTATAAAAAATCGTTCGTAAAAATCAAAATATTTTTCAATTTTCAATTTTTTTTTCTCGAAATGGTCTCACTGTCAATATGAAAAAATTACAGGAGGTGATTTTCCTCAACTTTTTTTTGTTGTAAAAAATTATAAATGCTCAACTTTATCAAATGCTTTTGAAAACAACTCAAGATGAAGGGTAAAAGTAAAAATTTTCCATAGATGATATTTTTTTATAATACCCTGAAAATTCAAATAAAAATGAAAAATAAAGTTGAATTATATTTTTAGATAAAAATATGCATTAATACCATTTTTGGAAAATAAAATCGAAAAATCGAATTCACAAAAATTCACCAGAAATGCCAGAATATTCCAGCAAGTACGTAAACATTTTTTGTTCCAGGTAGAGGTATGGCAGCAAAGCATTTCATATAGTTGAATTTCGCGACCCAAAAAATTCATCATACGAAATGCCTGTATAAAAAATTTAAATACCTGTGACGAAGAGGCAAACGAGGAGGAGGTAAAAATTCGAGCTCGCAAAATATTTCGATTTTTTGACTCCCTAATAATCAATATACGACTCAAACTTGCAACCTTTTTGTTTTTCTAGACCCAAATCGGGCCCTGGTGTGGGATATCGACGGGAAGGGGAAATATTTCTTAAAATTATGAAAATACGACTTCATTTCGATTTTCAAGGATGACCTTCGAACCCGAAGAAACATCCTAGGGAGAGTTCGAGTGGAGGAAGCTTATGTAGTACATTTCAAACATTTTTATCCAATTTTAGGATCCCCTGAACCCACAAGGATGGTTTCTCGAGTCCAATATTCATCCATAAAAATCAAAATTGAATCATTTTCAAATTTTAAAGGAATATTTGAAAATGTTGCATTATTTTTCCCAGTTGTTTTAAAAATTATTTTTGGCATGTTACCCTACAGAAAAATATCATTAAAAAATTAGCGTCCACCCCCCCCCCCTCCCTTGCCCTAATTTATGTAAGTACGAGGCTAATATTTCGGAGATCACAGTTCTACAGGGAAATGAAAAATGGACCACCTCAGGGGGCAAGACTCTAAAATTCGTAAAAAAATTAACCATATTTAAAAAAAACACTCTCACGACCCCCTTCCCTTCACGATCGAAAAGTTCCACAACGAAAGTTGAACGTTTTATAAGTATACGTAAGAAAATTCATGCAAAGTATATTTCAACAGATTTTTACGAGATCTTGAAGAATTTCGATTCCATTTAAAACTTGAGCTTTTTATGAAAAAGTAGAACTTCAAAAATTTCATGGATACTTTTGACTCTGCTTCGAATGCATTTCTAACAACGTTATCAGATAAGACTCCGAGTAAAATATTACCAGTCATAAAATATTCAACTCGCGATTTTATTTGGATATTTTTAAATTTTTTGACGTCTGTGCGAAAGTGAAATAATGAGAATCCCCTCTACAGCCATTTTTCTTAGAATTAGGAAAGAGGCAGGGGGAGAAATAAAATAATTTCGAGTTGTACGATGACATGAGCATCAGAAAAAAAATTTTCAGCGAAATTATAAAATGCTGTGACAGGTATCTGATAATCTGTCAGCATAAATATGTAGCATTAGCATAAAACATATGCGAATTGACTTTGTACTTACTTACCGATAACAATGGAAACAACCACTGGCGGGATTCAACTTGTGAACAGAACGAAGACGTATCTACACTCTTGAAGAGACGAGCATTAAATAACAGATGCGAGGGTGCGACTCGTGGAGATGGCTAAAATAACTTTAGAAATCACCTGAAAACACGTTCTAAAAAAAATCATCTAGAATTACAACACGTTGATGTCTGTCTGTCCATCTTCACGTTGAAACCTCGTCTCGAAATACCAGACGAATCATGAAACAATGAAACTGTTTGTAACAGACAATTTGTATCTAAACACCGCTGATTCTCACTTTAGACGCACCAATTTATACGTTACACATTTCGAAGGAGCACATCATATTAATAAAAATAAATCACAATTCATTTTACGATTGTTTACGTTTACACTGTTTTCTTCTCATATTCAGGTATCTACACAGCCACTTTCACGAAAACAATAAAAACCACATCTCATCGAGTCATCGAGCCACTAATTCAGTAAGCAGATCTTTATGCAATATACACGAGTGCTATTTTCTTAGCAAAGCGACAAATTAATAATACAGAGATCACAGATCGATAATTTCGTAATGCAAGTTTGTTGAAAAGAGCTATGTACTCACCGATATCTTGAGCTTGAAATTAAGTTATGAAGTCCGGCGACGTAACGATAGAAGGTAAAGATACTGACCGGCGACGCGACGTAGTACTTCGATCATTCGACTTGCAAGTTGCGACTGATGCAATTAACAGTTTATATATCGAATTAAACACCGCAAAATATTAACATTACGAAGCTACGCTATTAAAATGGCGATGAGAAACAAAAGGAATCTTTATAAAATAGTAAAATAAACCACCGAAAACCGAACCGTTTGATCGTTGGACGAAATCGTTCTACCAGTGGTGCCAGTTCGGTAAACATAAAATAAACCACTCGCAACGAACGTTTTGTAGGAATTTGAACGAATTGCTCGAACGAATGAACGAAAAACGCACTAAAATCACGAGAACGCAATGAAACTCTGAACGAGATTGAACTTCTTCGCAACACGAGTCTATATGACGTCATTCAGAGCAATAATAATCGATGATAATGAAATGGATTATTTTTATTAATTAATTAAATTAAATGATTAATTTTGTTTTAAAATAAAAATTCAATAAAATTTCAAATTATAAAATTAATATTAAAAAAAATTTAAACTGGTGTCGTGGTATCGGTAATTTGAATTTTTTTACCTTATACAATTTTCAATTATTTTTCAATGATCAATAATTCGGAAAATTTTTTATTTTATTTTTACGACTGAAATTAACTAGGTATCTAATCTATCTATCTAGGTATCTAGCTTCCAGCTAATTATAAATTGTATAGCGTAATACAATCTAAGATATCGATTTTTTTTTATTATTTAACGCCATTCAGTACCTGGAATTTGGGGGAAAATCTACTTGATTTCGTCCATCATACAATTGAATAAATAAATTTACATTCAAATTCAAATTTTTTAAATCATTTTATTGCTAAATATTTCTCATTTTGGCCACACTTACCCATTGAGAAAAAAAAAACAAAAACTGACGATCAAAAATTATTTTTAAAAATAATAAAACGCTAGAAGACAGAATTTGTATGAATGAAAATAGGTAATCAAAACATTTTTGAAATACCTATCTACCGAACAAGGGAGGTATCTCAACTCAAAGTAAAATTTTAGCCGAAACAAAAATAAATTAAAAGTGTCTACTTACTTACGTTAGTTATAAAAGAACCTCATGCTTAAAATTTTACACACAAAAATTTATATCTTGAATTATGATTATATTTTTGAAATTTCAAAATTACCTCGTCATCTTGCAAAATATAAAAATTTGATTTAATCAACGAAAAATGGCTGAAATTCTGCATAATTTTCAACCTGTGAAATCAATTGAAAGTGATTTCAAGACGTTTCGAAACTTTCAGAAAATATTTACATTTTCCAGCCCTGGAAATAAACCCATAAAAATGGTCCACGTGAACTTCAACGTTCAACACTTACAATCGCTAATCGCGAATAACTCATAATCTATTAAAGTAGTTTTTCAAAATTCGTAACTTCGAGTTGAAATCTGTATTTTTTGGCAAAAATTCTCTAGAAATTTTTACGCATTGAGGTAGAAGGCTGAAAGCTGGTAGAGACCTTAAACTTTCGAGCTCCCGAATCAATTGGATACGGTTTCGAGACGTTTAGGAGTCTCCAGAATTTTTTTTACCTGGATGTCTAATTAGCGTATTTGTCGATGTATTTTAATATTTTTTCCAAGTAAATTCTCAGCCAAAAAATAATAAATTTCAACGCGAAGTGCTTAACGAATTAAAAAAAATTGTGTTTTATTTAATAGATCAAATAAAATTTTCTGCCGACTCTCAAATGTTTCAAAACCGCTTTCAATCGATTCGAGAGGTCAAAAATAGGTACATATATGCACCAAATTTCAGTTTTTTTCGTAAGTAATTAGGTAGATCAAATTTTCATATTTCGGAGGACGATAAAATAATTTAAAATTTCAATAATTCAACAAAATTCAATGAATGAACTTCAGCACCTGCAATTTTGGATATAATGTTTTTTTATGACATAATAACTTTGGATTTATTTTTCTCAAAATTTTCTTTGAGTTGAATACTTTTCTTGTAAGTATGTATACCTATCACGTAATACTTATTCGAACGTGATACCTACTTAATTTGGGGGAAAAAAGCTAAAATTGTTCTCTTTCTCCATTCCGTAGAGTTCAGATAATCGCAGAAATAGATTCGGGGGTTCAGGGGTGCTGCGAACCCCCTGAGTCAACGACGAGGACCCCCAAATTTTCCAAGTAGCCCCCCCCCATTTTCACAAATTTCCTCATTTTTTTACGAACTTTAAGGATTGAGGGGGGGGGGGGGTACAAAAAAATACAATACCACCAAACGATTAGGACTTGATGCGACGTTCCGACGTTTATACGTTTATATTATTAGCCGTATTAGGGGTTGAAATTTTGCTGGGTCTTTTTCTGGAATATCCCACTAGTATTTATAGTATAATGTCGTTTCACTGGTAAAATTTTCGATACTTTCTGCCTCGTAATTTCGATTATTTCAAAAAATGCCTACTGTAAGTATCGGAAAAATAGGCGTTTACACCCTTAATTTTTGGGCAAAGAAGTGGTTGTTTTTGAAAAAAAAAGTAACCCTTCTGATAAGAAATTACTCGTAGAACACGATTTCGTAAACATTTTCCAACTTTGAGGCATATTTGAGGAAATATTTGCAAAATTTCGATTTTTTTTCAAAAAATACTGCCTATTTTTGAAAAATTGGTGTTTTTTACCCTTGAATTTCAGGCAAAGAAGTGAGTGTTTTTTTTTGAAAAAAATTCCTTTCTAATAGGACATTGACCGTAGAACACGATTTCAAACCATTTTTCATAATTACGGTTTACTGGAGGACATATTCGCGAAAACCCGGTTTTCAGCAAACACTTTCCCCTCCCTTGGGGGGTAGCGGTCGCTTCTGGGGGTGGACATTTTATTATGTTGTTTAGTGGGCCATTATGAACAAAAGACACGAAAAAAATCTGGCTAGAATTTTCCCGTGGTTAAATCTTAAAAATTTCAGGGATTAAATTGCATCTGTCGAATTTTGCCGCGGAAAACCAATATTATTGATCTATTTCATCAACAGAAGCTGAATTTTTCAAAATTCGCAACCTTTGAGTTCAAATTTATATTTTTTGACTATCAATTTTTTCAGAAAAAAATTAATTTTCTGCCAAAAACGAAGTTTGGAGTTTTGGAAAATTGTGTTTTAATCGATCAATTGGGTCATTAAAATGGAAGTGCTGAAGTGCATAATATGGACCTTTTTTTATGGCAATTTTCAATGAGTTTAAAAATGAGGGAAAGAGCGAAATTGATTTTTTTTAGAGGGGGTCCAGTCTATCGATGAGGGGGGGGTGTCTATTATATTGATGGGGGGTGGTCGTTGCTGAAAAAAATGAAAATTTACCTGTTTACTAGTACATGTTTTTACGTTCCCAAGAAAATTTTTGCCATTATTGAGTTAAAAATGAGCGAAATTAGCGTCAAATTGATGAACTTTTGGGAGGGGGGGGGGGTACGTCCATTGATGGGAGGGAGTCGTCTATTGATAGGGGGTCCTGTAATTATAGGGGGTTCGTTTTTAATTATTTTCTAATATTTATTGTTAATTAATTTTTTTTCTCTTTAAAATTTAAATTTGTAATTTTTTTTTGCATTTTTTTTCGGTCCCCAAAATTTTCAACGACGAGTTGCTCGTCAAGAATACCCCTTCGCAGCACCCCTGCTGGGGTTGAAAAACAAGCATTTTGATACCTCACTCCAGAAAAAAATTTCAATTTTTGGCTTTTACTACACCCCATGTCAGTACTCCTGTAGTATTTCTGGGAAAATTATCCCGGAAATGAACTCGACAGGGAGGTCAAAACACGTATAGATTTTGATACCACATTCAATACTGCCGGAACTTTTTTCATCTTGGCTCGCCCAGCCGCGTTCCTAAAAGCCCGGATTTGGTTTGGAGGGAAAGTAACCTCAGAATCGATTCAGGAATTTCGAATACTCCTCAGGTCCAATTTTCTTTTTACTAGAGGTCTGTTTCTTCTTTTTCTGGACTTGATTTGGAATTTGATTTGGTACAATCCAGAATCAACGAGGGGGCCGCATTAATTTTTTTTGAAAATATTTATATACCTAAATTGTTAATCTTACTTAGTACCTACGTGAGAATTAGGTAATCGAAGCTTCTCTTCGAGGATTTAATTCCAATAGCGTCGTAATAACAAATTCAGAAGGTCAAAATACCTAGATTAATATGTTGACTAGGATGGGCCGAAAAACTAAAAATCTTGATTTTTGAAAAGTTACCCCTGCAAAAGTTGTTGGCTGGATAGACTAAAAAAATGAAATAAAAAATTTCCGAATCGATTCATATCTTCCGATCGCGCAAGGCCTTCAAATCTTCAAAAATTGCCAAAAATTCAAATTTTCAAAAATTTCGAAAAAATTTGAAATTGATTAAAATTAATTTTAGAGCTTATTTCGTGACTATCTGGACCAAAAAGCACTTTTTTAAAAAAAAAATCCGTGTTTTATAACTTTTTTTAATTTTTCTTCAGAGCTGAAGAAATATGAAAAATTAAAAGAAACTATAAAACATGGATTTTTTCAAAAAAGTTGTGATTTTTGCTTTAAATAGTCCCTGAATAAGCTCTAAAATTGATTTTAATGAGTTTTGATTTTTTTTTTGAAATTTTTTGAAATTTCTGATAATATTGAATTTTTGGGCAATTTCCGAAGAATTGAAGGCTCTTGCGCGATCGGAAGATATGAATCGATTTTGAAATTTTCATTTTTATTTTTTAGGGTATCCAGCCAATAACTTTTGCCGGGGATAACTTTTCAAAAATCAAAATTTTTCCAATACATCACATTTGAAATTTTTGAATTTTCAACACTCCCTCGCGGAGCCCTTTTTGAGCGTAAGGTTGAAAAACTTCAAAAAATAAGCTCATTTCACGGGGAAATGTTTTTGGTAAGAAATACGTATGTACTCTCTCAATTATAAATCAGTGAAAATTACCGAAAATCACTGAGAAACAGTCAGAATTGCAGCACAGGAGAAAATCGGTGAAATTTTTTTCACTAAAGACAAATTAGTGAAAGAAAATTACTGGAAATCAGTGAAAATTCACTGAAAACTCAGTGATATTTATGAAATTCACTGAGAAATCTGTGAAATTCTTTGAATAATCAGTGAAAAATCACTGAAAATCAGTGAATTTCACTGATTTTTCCTGTGCTGCAATTCTGACTGATTATCAGTGATTTTTCACTGATTCGAAATGAGAGAGTAGGTATATTGCTCAAGTATGTGTTATACTCGAAAATTTGATTCATTTTTACGGCAAACAGGGTAGGCAAATTTATTAACACGAAACAAAAATTTCGTAAATACAGTACAATGATGGGAGGAAATTTATTCACGATTATTACTCACATAAAAAAACATGTATACATACCTATAAGAATGGAAAAAACGCATTGAAACCTCCACATGATACAAATTTTCAAATAAAGTAGGTACCTACCAATATCAATACCCTAATAGTTAAGTAGGTAGGTATATGCAAATGATTTCTTTCTTGCAACAAAATAATCATCATGAGACTTCTGTAATGTCTAAAAAAGAATTTTTCAGTATCTCATACAAAATCATAACAATAAATTTTTCAAAAATTTCCTATGCACAGGAGTAATAGCAATTTCAAGTACAACGTCATTACGTATTGATACATCAATACGAAAAATAATAATCTCAAAACGAAATAAAATTAAACTTTTCAGAATTTATAAATCACAAATTAAAGTAGGTAACTCAGAGTAAATAAAATAGGTAATAGGAACTGACTACCATAATATCAGTGCGCATAAGAAAATTGTACCTATTTATCCATTGTTATAATAAATTATCGAACAAAAATACCATCTTGATCATCGGTAATTTACCAAAACAAAATATCATATCAACACAACATATTTGGCAACATCTTGAAATTGTCAGGACTCAGGACTATAGGCAAGTTAACTTTGATTTGGTACTCGGCGATGATTCCGTCTTGAAGACTTATCGATGTTATCGCTGGATTTGGACCTGAAGTAATCGTTGGCGTCACTGCTGAAACTACGGTTCAGGTAGATGTTCTCGGCAAGCCCTTGGACATGCGGTTTTAGTTTAATTTTTGATGATCTGTGAACATAAAAATGAAAAAAAAAAATCAGGGTTGAATGATTGATTTTAATCGATAAGTTACACGGTATGTCTTAAGCCTAGGGGTCAATTTTTGAAAATTGTAACGTTTTTGTCTAACATAACGTAACATAATGTAACGTTATGTATTTAAGGTCAAATTTTATCCACACTGACAGAATGACAACTTTTCAACATTTTGCCATACTTGTTTTGGCGTTTGTTCCAACTTCAAGTACCCTAAAGAAAAAAAAGGTCAGAGTTAATCGATTACCGTTCATCCTAAACTAATTATTTTTTCTTGTATGAGTAAGCGCCGAGCCGACATCGCTATTTTCTTCTTCTGATTCATCTGGTAACTCTTCAGCCGTAAACAAACGAAAATACAAAAAATTAGGAACTAATGATGTAAGCACTGAGGGGAGGAGAAGGGAAGGGAAGGGAAGGGGTTTCCCCGGGCCTTTTTTTTTTTTTTAGGAAACTCACAAAGACCATGGACACTCACAGGATTTTCTGATGCAGTACCTAGCAAAACAAAATGCCGACGAACATAATTTAACGTTGAAAGCATTTTGGAAAGCCCCCTTCCACCCAGCCCGTAAAATTTGCTTTCGTATATGTGTCGTCAGATTTTGGATTCGAGCTACCGTTTTCGAGATTTTCGCGAAAACCCACGTTTTTGGGCTACCACTTTTCGATTGGTCGAACAGATATTGAAATTATCGAAATTTTCCCAACTTTGGAGGCGACTTTTTTGGAACTCCTCGCGCGCTAACCTTCTCCTCGCCGAGCTCTATCCAACGGTACCGGTCTCCAACCTGACCAGGGGCGGCGATCTGAAATTTTCCCAAGTGTTGCTCAACAATTTTGAAATATAACCCAGAAATAAGGGAAATGAAGGGGGTTCTCAAAAATTGAACGAATTTAGCGAGTAAGTAAGTACATGTATGCAGTACATTATGCGGAGACGAATAGTATGATTTTCACATTCAACGACTTCGAAGACCACTAAATAGCAACTAACTAAATTAACTCACCCTCACATTTCACCACCATGGAAGACTTCGACAATGTCTAGAAAAAATAATGAGAAAGAAAAAAACAGGTATAGAAAGGAAGATTTTTGAAGAAAATACATAGGCGTGACTGAACCTTCTGAGTAGGGTGTGCCAAAACTTTGGGCTCTCCAATAAAATCAAAAATAATATCTATGTTCAAAAAATTTCATCAAGAAATCGGCAGTTTTCTTCGTGTTGTAAAAACAAAGTTTCAAATTTGATTAAGTAGGTTCCTACTTCATAATGTGTGAAAGTGCTAAAGTTCATGGATCATTTTTATGGGCTTTTCTCCAGTGCTGGAAAATTCGAAAATTTTTTGGGGGCTCCAAAAGTCTTGAAACCGCTTCCAATCGATCCGAGAGGCCAAAAATAGGGCATATATACCTACCAAATTTTTAGATCAAATTGCAGGGCGAAGAGGTAATTTTGAAATTTCAAAAATTATCCAAAATTCAAGAAATGAACATCAGCACCAGAAATTTTAGATATTCCAACTCTTGAGTAACATTTTGAGCCCAAACCAAAATAAATCTAAAATAGATATATCATAAAAGAACCCCATATGAAAAATTTCAGGTGCTGAAATTCATTTCTCATATGCAAAATTTCAGATGCTAAAATTAATCTTTCAAATTTTTACGAATTTTTGAAATAAAAATTAAGCAAGTGACTTTTCATCGAAAAAGGTAAGTTGAGGGCTTTCCTCAAAACATGACAAAACATATCCCATTAGAAGAATGTAAATTAGTGCATTCAACGTTATTTAAATTCTCAGAGATTTTGTACTCGATTTTGAATGATGTTTCCATAACTTACGACGACTTTGCAAAAACTGGGAAATTATTCAATAGGTACTTCGCATAATTTTCCAAAAGTAGGTAGAGCAACTTTTTTCCAAAGTCTGAACGATTTTCCAAAAATTGAGAATCTCCCAAACCTTGGACAATTTTCAAAAAAAGAAAGATTCTTTACAAGCAGAAAATTTTATGAAATTTCCATATGTGTCATAAAAATTGTAAGCCCCCCCCCCAAAAAAAAAAAATAATTTCTCAAGAAATTGGGCTGTATGTGAGTTTATTCCTGACGAAATACCCATGTGAAAGAATGAGCGAATAGATTCCCATTTTTTCGGGGTACCTAATACCTATGTTCGAGTTGAATCCCACTTTTTCTCGAAAATTTCTTTCCATTATAATTTTTTTTCAAATTTCAACTCCTATTTTCTTAAAATTATTTTCAACTCTTAATTTTTTTCACAATTATTTCCAACGCCAGAATTTTTTCAGCCTGAACCTTTCTCACATTTTTCCATGTTCAATTTAAATGCACTTTTCTGAATTTTTTCTCAAAATATGTAGTTTTTAGTACCCATTGAAAATTTTCTGGAAAAAAGAACATTGCTACCGGGGCACATTTGGGAATTTTATCAAAAAAAAAAGTCCCTAGAGAGAAAAAAATTGAAAAATCTGAGAAACGTAGGGTGTGTCATGGCACACTCGGCACACCCGGGACACCCGGCAGTCTCACCTACGAGAAAATACCAGAATATTTGATGAGTGAAAAGAAAGAGGATAACGGTATTGTTTTGTATAAGTAATACCAGACACATTTCGACTTTCTTGGAATCGTGTTAGCCCGTGTCCACGGTGTAAACGCGAGGGTGAGTTTGACGAGGACTACTCTCTCATTCCGAATCAGTGAAAAATCACTGATAAACAGTCAGAATTGCAGCACAGGAAAAATCAGTGAAATTCACTGATTTTCAGTGATTTTTCACTGATTATTCAAAGAATTTCACAGATTTTTCAGTAAATTTCATAAATATCACTGAATTTTCAGTGAATTTTCACTGATTTTCAGTGATTTTCTTTCACTGATTTGTTTTCAGTGAAAAAAATTTCACTGATTTTCTCCTGTGCTGCAATTCTGACTGTTTCTCAGTGATTTTCGGTAATTTTCACTGATTTATAATTGAGAGAGAGTAGACAATTGAAAAAAAACATCTAGGTATAGGAACAGCATCACAGCAGGATATGTCTACAGTTAACAGGGATATTTCATTTAAATTGGCACAAAATTTGGGTTTTTCTTGTGAACTCCCCGAACGTTGCGCAGCATCACTTGGGAAATTTCGAGTATTGCTCGAGCATTAGAGCGAGGGCAGGATCGCCGCCCATGAACCTGACCGAGTTGGATCTCCGAAGATTACCCGCCCGCACGAAAACACCACTCCTCTTTATATGATAGATATTGTAATTGATATTGATTAACACTTACCGAGGCTGCCCCAATAAATTTTGGGCGACGAGAAAGGACTAGACTGATTCGTTCGTTGACATAATACTTTCCTGAGGATTGTTTTTGACGAATATTTCATGTCACTGATGTATAGTATATTATTTAGGTACGGGATGTATGCCCATTCGTCTATTATTCCGCGCTTATCGGATTGATACAGGATGCTTAAACCGATTAACCCCATCTCATTGGCCATATCAGTCGCTGGTCGAAAAGCAGCTGTATGTTTAACCGTGTAGTTTACTAATTGTTCGATGGCTGTGAATGCCCCTTGATATGGGGTCGACATTTTAATTTCGATGACGACCCTGGGCTGCACGGTTACAATTTGAATATCTACATCGCCTTTGTCCTCACCATCGCTCCCCTTCATCCTCTTGCCCTCACTACATTCTACCCCAGCTACGTTTAAAGCTGTCAGCAGTAGTTGGGTTGCTACCCCCTCATTGATCTTATTCTGTTTTAAAACACTATTGGATTTGGGAAACGCATTATCATTCAAGAACCTTACGAACCCATCGATATCTTTCATTTGAAGTGCTTCGTAAAGGAAAGAGGTTTTTCGTAACGGACCAATTTCAGTTTTTTGAAACTGATTTTGTAAATATTTCTTCACTTCTTCGTTGGGAAAATTCAATGTTACCAGCCGTGTTTTGGATTCGATGTTACTTATGGTCAAATAACCATAGGTAAATAGTTGGATCGCAATGGGGACATTTGCTGGAAGATAGAATTGTTCTAAATCCGATTGCTCGAGGGTATAAAATTCAAAATCGGCGATGTTCAGACCCAATTCCTTCATGTGTTTCACGACGTCATCGGTTTTGCTGGTATGTGCCCAGTATTCCTTAATTGCATCATTACGTAAGGCCAGAATTGCCGATACTGGATTCATTACTCTAATACCCTGATCAAATGAGAATCTATATCCGTCGTAAAAACCTATATATTGGCGTAAAACATCCGAATATTGCATGTTGATTTTGCTGGCATATGCCTTCAGGTAAGGTTTCAGATATTCTTTGATTTCGACATCAGTAAAACCAATGGCTGTCGAAAACTTAGCATCGAATGTGAGATCTTTGAAGAAATTTAATCCGCTTCCTAAATTGTTGGTGGTTAGTCGTGATACCCCTATTACGAAAACTAATCCTGTTCTACCTTGTTCCTGAGCACCTTTGATCTTTGCATAAAAGGCCAATAGGGCCAGTTTTAAATTTTCAACCTCGTTTTCGTAATTTTTGTCTCTCTTTATAGTGTTAAAGGGGAAATCGTATTCGTCAATCAAAATATTTATTTTCTGATTATATTTTATATACATGTTGAAAATTAATTTTGTCATGTCATCATTTGGAATTGGATATTCAGTGAGCTTTTCTTGAATAGCGATCATTTTAATATATGCATCGAGATTTAATTGAAATTTTTCAACATTTTCGGCAACTATCTCATTAAAATTTATATAAATGACTGGGTATTCTTCCCACTCACCATATTTTTTCGGGTTGTTACCGTATGTAAAAATTCTGGTATCTTTGAAAAGGTCAGATTTTCCCAGGAGATATTGATGGAGCATGTTTAGGAATACGCTTTTCCCAAACCGTCGAGGTCTTGTCAGCAGTAGAAATTGGTATCCGGATGCTATTAAATCCATTATATCGGTAAGGAATCCTGTTTTGTCCACAAACAGTGCATTCCTTTCGCGAATTTGAACAAATTTCTCACAGTCAGCTGGCAACTTTCTCTTGTATGCAGCAACCGAAGTAGAACTAGGAGTATTGTGGGTAGATCCAGTTGTCCGGAAAGTATATGAAAAAAATATCACAAACAAGATGAAAAATAAAAAATTCATGATTATTACAGATTCGAAAAATCGCGACACCAAAAATTATAAGCTTAAATGCAACACAAGTTATCGATGTAGTATGAGTAAGTTATAATCGGTGTATTCAACATGAGAATTTATGGTCTCGTCTCCAAGCGTACTCGTTGATAATGTCGATATGTAAGTATAGTGAATGTGAAGTAAATTCTAAATCCCCCAAAGAAAAACCAATTTGCATTTCTGCTTACCATAATTAAATTACAAATTAAATATAAATTGAATTTAGTCTTGCAATTAAAATTCAAATCAAATCGCCTCGAAGAACTGAAAAAATTCTCATCACATCATTACAAATTACTTTGTAATGAAATTTCCACTATGCTCGCTACACTTTTAAAATAATCTATAAGTTTGTAGATAGATAGATATCTGATAATTTCTTTTTCAATTTTATTATGTGAAAATAACATGATTGAGGTTGTTCGGGATTGGATTTACCTATCAATAATTCTCATCTTTCTAATAAGTTGATTAGATATAAGTATACCAATAAATTTGTAATTCGACCTCTTCCAAAAATTTTAAGGGGTGAAATTTGGTCAATTTTTCATTAATTTTGCAATCATCACTATTACCTACGTGACGTATGAAAAAGAAAAATTTCGAGAGTAAAACAGAAGGTACATTTTTGCAGGTAAATTTAAAAAAAAAATGCTCGAGTGATTTTCAGGTGTATGAAACTTCGATGAGAATCGGCGATTGAATAATATATAAATACCTATCCTTAAAACTATATTTTTTATGTTCTTTTAAAATTTCAAAATGTTTTAAAAAGTAACGATGATTTTTCACAATTGTTCAAACATTGACTAGATTTTATCTGTAAACCTTTTGAAAAAATTCAAAATCGAAATTTTACCCCATTTTGATAGGTAACACGACAATTTTTCAAAATTGGTCAAAAATTGACCAAATTTCACCCCTTAAAATTTTTGGAAGGGGTCAAAATCAAAAACTAATGTCATTTTCGGATTTTTCGCGAAATTTTACCCCATTTTGATACGTTACACGCGTGCATAGCCATTTTATAAAAATTTTGTACTTAGCTGTTTATTTTTTTTGAGAAATCGCCGAGGGGCGCATCTTTAAAATTCGCCTGCGGCTCATTATGCCAGCCGTTTTCCAAAAATTTAGGCTCAATCGGTTCAGAATGCGTTCATGTCCCCATGAAGGTGGTTTTTTCTTGTTCCGCGAGCTTTATGACATGACGTCTATACAATCATTTTACTTTCAAAAATGGCCAAATTTCACCAAAAATCGCAATTTGGGGGCCCTAGTGGACCATTGTGACCATGCTCAAGGAAATGAAACACATATACGGACTCGGGGGAGCATGTGCTACAAACTGGGGGAAAAAAATGTTTGTTCCCGGCCAACTTGGAAATGAGGGTTTTTAGGCTCCAGCCCTCTATAGTGACCCGGCAGAAATCGAAAATGCTCATTTTCGTGAATACCCCATCCATACCAACAAAAAACCAACTGATCTTTTTGTTCCCCAAAAAAGCATAGCATATTCACTTTCCTGAGCACTTTTCTGCGTCTGGACTGTAGAATATTATTGGTTTTCATATACACTTTTTCATTAGCCACTTGCATCATACACGTAATTCCTTCCGCTGCTTCCACTGGAAAAGAAACAGAATCACAGCATTTCTAATCATTTCAACTAGATTTTGGTACCTACTTACAGTTAGTGTAGGCAAATTAGGCTCATTTTGGAGAAATACAAACATTTATGCCCAGCCTATTATAGCGAAAAATTGCCAAAAGTGATCCCCTGAGTAACCCCTAAGAGTAACCACCTCCAAGACCTCTTACTAATTTTTTTTATGAGGGTTCCACTTCCTAAGAAACGGTTTTTCGCTTCTATCCCCTTTGGATTTGATTTTTCGGTGAAAAAAGTTCAGTACTTTTTTATTTTACAGTCAATTTCCAACATTTTTTGTGTGAAATTTTTTTTCGTACGACCATTAGGAGAGGAGATAGCGAGTCTTGAAGGAAAGGGGTAATGGGAAAAATACTATCAAGTATTTGAAAACGTGATAGTTAACCGGAAAAAATCTGGCTCTATTTTCCGACTGCCCGGAAAAAATCTGGCTATTTATTTTCGAGTACCCGCAAAAATCAGCCCTTTTTTTCCGAGTACCCGGAAAAAATCTGCCTATTTATTTCCGAGTACTCAGAAATAATCGGGCTCTTTTTTTCCGAGTACGCGGAAAAAATCTGGCTCTTTTTTCCGAGTACTCGGAAAAAATCTGGCTTTTATTTTCCGAGTACTCGGAAAAAATCCGGCTTTTATTTTCCGAGTACTCGGAAAAAATCTGGCTTTTATTTTCCGAGTACTCGGAAAAAATCGGGCTTTTATTTTCCGAGTACTCGGAAAAAATCTGGCTTTTATTTTCCGAGTACTCGGAAAAAATCTGCCTCTTTTTTCCGAGTACCCGGAAAAATCTGGCTTTTATTTTCCGAGTACCCGGAAAAAATCCGGCTCTTTTTTCCGAGTACCCGGAAAAAATCTGGCTCTTTTTTTCCGAGTACCCGGAAAAAATCTGGCTTTTATTTTCCGAGTACCCGGAAAAAATTTGCCTCTTTTTTCCGAGTACCCGGAAAAATCTGGCTTTTATTTTCCGAGTACCCGGAAAAAATCTGGCTCTTTTTTCCGAGTACCCGGATAAAATCTGCCTCTTTTTTCCGAGTACCCGGATAAAATCTGGCTCTTTTTTCCGAGTACCCGGAAAAATCTGGCTTTTATTTTCCGAGTACCCGGAAAAAATCTGGCTTTTATTTTCCGAGTACTCGGAAAAAATCTGCCTCTTTTTTCCGAGTACTCGGAAAAAGTCCGGCTTTTATTTTCCGAGTACCCGGAAAAAATCTGGCTCTTTTTTCCGAGTACCCGGAAAAATCTGGCTTTTATTTTCCGAGTACAAGAAAAAATCTGGCTCTTTTTTCCGAGTACCCGGAAAAATCTGCCTCTTTTTTCCGAGTACCCGGAAAAAATCTGCCTCTTTTTTCCGAGTACCCGGAAAAAATCTGCCTCTTTTTTCCGAGTACCCGGAAAAATTTGGCTTTTATTTTCCGAGTACCCGGAAAAAATCCGGCTCTTTTTTCCGAGTACTCGGAAAAAGTCCGGCTTTTATTTTCCGAGTACCCGGAAAATCTGGCTTTTATTTTCCGAGTACCCGGAAAAAATCCGGCTCTTTTTTCCGAGTACCCGGAAAAAATCTGGCTCTTTTTTTCCGAGTACCCGGAAAAAATCTGGCTTTTATTTTCCGAGTACCCGGAAAAAATCTGGCTCTTTTTTCCGAGTACCCGGAAAAATCTGGCTTTTATTTTCCGAGTACTCGGAAAAAATCTGCCTCTTTTTTCCGAGTACTCGGAAAAAGTCCGGCTTTTATATTCCGAGTACCCGGAAAAAATCTGGCTTTTATTTTCCGAGTACCCGGAAAAAATTTGCCTCTTTT